>PVJH01028978.1:0-26651 GCA_004026705.1 Nesogale talazaci | reverse complement strand
TTCACATAGTATAGCTGCAATCTAGCAGCCAAATAGTTCTAAGTACATGAACTGAGGAAGTTGGCGATGGAAACTTTTATTTTCATCAGTAAGTGCTACAAGTTCTCGTAGCTTTTGGCAAGCAAGGTCATCTGTGTATTGAAAGCTATTAATAAGTCTTCCTCCAATCCTGATGCTGTACTCTTCACAAATCCAAGAGCTTCAGATTATTTTGAGAGCATGCAGATTGCATAAATATGATGAAGTGATTCAAACCTGATGCATACCTCTTGATTATGAATCATGCTCTATTATTTTCAATTCTGTTTGAACAAATGTCTCTTGGTCATTGTACATGTTGACTAGGAGCAAATGAAATATTCTGGAATTCTCATACTTCTTTGTTACTCACTCATCTGAATCCTTAAGCATGGTTAAATTAAGTTTAATAAAGCAAAAGTATTTGTTTGATTCTTCTTATTTAAAAATTATGCTTAGAAGACTAGCCCAGGGAAGCATATGGCAGCCAATTAAAAAGGAGGGGGAAATAAAATTTTAAAAGGATGTGCATAGTGGGGGATTAGGACATTTAACCAAACAATAGGGAGGTTATTGTTTATGTCTTCACAGTACATGGAGAGAGGGATCGGACCTCAACCTGGTAGGCCAAGCCTTAATGGCAACATTCTGGTAATGAAGCAGCAAACTAAAAAATTCCAGCTACGTCAACCCTCTACATAAACACTTGCACTACTACAGACAACAACACTGAAGATAAAGTCCAGGTACAGGAGCAGGTATGCCCAGTCCACATGTGAACAAACTGAGAAGGGAAGAGACAGAGAGTGGACCACACTCTGGCCTACCAATCCCTGAGGATGACACTCCTGCTAAGTGCAGCTAAGGCACAGAGAGGACCTTCAAGCCAGTCCCACCAACAGAGGGAGCAACAGGGGGAGTAAAGCCATGAAGTCTTTGAAGAATAGCGAAAATACACTTCAGACTCAGAGGGCACAGCTTGGAACCTCATCAGACTCAGTTGGGCTTGATTGGAAAACATACATAAGGGTCAGCAGACAGACCTGAACTTAGTCATCGGCCCTATTTCCCACCTTCTTTTTTTATGTCTATCTCTATAAATTGGGCAAAATAAACAATCACAAGGATAAAACAATGGACTGATGGTTCCAGGGGGTCAGGAGAAAGGGGAAAAGGAACAACAGGAGATCTAAAATTGGTGGTGAGGAGGGCATAGAATGCCTGATGGGGTTTGATTAAGGATGACGTAGCCGAGAGGAATTACTGAAAGCCAAATGAAGGTGGAACATGATAAAGAGACAGGAGAAAAGTAAAAGGAAATAGAAAATAAAACTACATCTACAGAGGTGTAAATATAAGTATATACATTTGTAAATATATTAATTTAAAGCAATATAAATATAGGTCTTTGCACATATATTTATATGTTAAGTACTAAGGAAGCAGATGGACATTGGTCTTCACTCAAGGACTCTCTCAACTTAAGAAGACTTTGTTCTAATAGCCGGGCATTCTTGGATGGTGACTGATCAGCAAAGACAAATGGGTGCATAAGCAAATGTAGTTTAGAAAGCTGATGGTGTGTGGCTATTAAAAGATATAGTGTCAGAAGTCTTACTTGCTGGGGTTCTCACACTTTTTAAAAAGGAGACAAGTTCAGGCTTTGCCCCGGGGATGTAGTGCTTGTGCGCGGGACTGCGGCCCACTGGGATAGAGGTTCGATTCCAGCTCCATGGAGCAAAGACTGGGCCTCCTACTCCCACCACCTGAGGGCAGTGATGCCAAAAAAAAAAAAAAAAAAGAAGGCCAGTTCACTGTCCCTCAGACTGAAAGATTCCTCCTTCCACACCACAGGAACATGGGAGCAATAATACCAGGAGGGCAATGGGAGTCAGCTGTTAATCAGGATGGCGGCAGCAGCAGCAAAAACATGTGACAGGTGGGAAAATGTCTTTGGTGGGCCAGATGTGGCCTATGGGCCACAGTTTGAGGACCCCTGTCTTAAAGACTTGAAGTCAAACAAGTGGCCATATAGTAAGGAAAGGACAAAGTCTACATAGAGGACTATATCATGTGATAATGAGGTGTCAACAGGATCAGAAATCAGGCATCAGATGAACCAAAACAAACAATCATATCAATGCGAACGAGGAGGGCTGGGGTGAAGGCCCAAAGCGCTTTTGCAGAAAATTAGACATCCTCTCAAAGGGTCACAAGGAAGAGTGTGGCAGTCATGTGCTTATGTTAATTTTATGACTGAAATATAGGGGTGGAGTCTAGCCTGTTAATCTGGAGATAGCCATTGAGTAGCCAATGAGGCCTCTAAGTGGGCATGGTTTCTCCTGAGACTTCTGAGAAATCTCGCAATATTTCCCTCGTGAAGATAAGAAGCTATCTTCCCCAGTTGTTGGAAGTGAGTCTGAGAGATGATGAATCATGGACAAGACAAGATGGCAGCCTCCGAGAAGCTGGAGAAGCAGGCAGAGAGACCACATGGCTTTGCTCTGATGGAGCCAGATCTCTGAAGCTGGGGTGGCCATATGGAGTTGCTTCTGCTGTTGATGAACCCTGAGCCCTGGAAGTGAGGAGCCATGGGGAGACCCCTGCCAGTGCCAGGACTCTGCACCCACTTACCTGTGACTTCGTGATTCGGAAGGAGACTTTATAGACTGATATCGGGCATATGTGTTAATATCAGACTTATGACATTGTACTGCACTGGATTAGGATGCTTTCTTAATGTCCTATTTCTCTTGTATATAAACCTTTTCCTTATATCGATATGCATGTCTATGAAATTTGTTCCTCTATTCTACCGGGACTGACACAAAGAGACAAGTCAGTCAGGGTACAGTAAAACACTGATTAAACATACAATATTCCTTTAGTTATTTAATGCTTTCTCTTACCCTCCCATGTCATGATCTCAGTTCATCTTACAAACCTGGCTAGACAGGAGCATGTACACAGGTACAGACACAAGTTCTCCACATATGGAATCCAGGAAAGATTCCCCCTCCCACACCACACGAACAGTCATGGGAGTAATAATACCAGGAGGGCAATGGGAAAGTGGGGGTGGGGAGTGGGGAAAGGGGGCTACTTTTCTCAGGGATCAATATGTTCCCTCCCTCACCCCTTACCCCCATCGGAGAAGAGAAGATCAACAGAAGGATGAAGGAAGACAGAAGACAGTGTAAGATATAAAAACAAAAACATTGTATCAAAGGTACACAAAGGTGGGAAGGATTGGGAGGGATAAAAAGTGGAGCTAATACCAGGGGCTCAAGTAGAAAGAAAATATTTTGAAAATGATGATATGTACAAATATGCTTGATATAATTAAAGTATGGAATGTTATAAGAGCTATTAGAGTATCCAATTAAATGATTTATTTTTAAAATGATTTGTATCAAAATCTCTCACGGAGAAGGGTAAATAAATGTTATTATGCTCCAACTGTAGATGATAAATTATGGCAGTTTATGCAAATATTATCTATTATAGTTATTTTTCAATTTTGATATCCTGGGATAACTTGTTTCTCTTATTTTTTTTTTTACAATTAGGTAGGGGTTTACATTTCAGATCATCAATGTATTCAACAATGCAAATCTGGCACTAGTTGTCCCTGTCCACTTCGCATTTTTCTCTTCCTCCTATTGAGGAACATGGTCTTCCTCTTCACCTTAGATAATCCCTGTCTACTCACAAGTATATTGCTTCCTCCTCCTTACTCTCTCTTCCTGTCTCTGGTAAACATCAAACTTTATTTCTGTTGCATGAAAAACCTCTGTCTTTATTTTATCTTTTTTAATAGTGCTTCACATAATATTTGTCCTTTTCAAATTGACTTCATTTATCATAATGTCCTCAAATCTACCCATGCTATGGGGTGTTTTACAGTTTAATTATTATTCTTTAATGATTCGTAAAATTATATTGTGTGTATATACCAAAGTTATTTATTTAGTCTTCAACTGATGGACGCTTACTGTATTTTGGGGACCATAAAACACACCTGACCAAAAGATGCACCCAGCTTTTTTAGCAGAAAAACAAAAAAATTATTCTTAACCAAATAGTACCAAGATACTAAAATATTTATTAAAATAAATAAAAATATAGTAATATTTAGCAGCATAAACTCAACAGTGGTGTTAAGAACTATCATCAATTTCATTAACAAATGAGGGGAGGTGTGAACTCCAGTCAAGTAACCTGACTGACATGGAGACTCCAGGAGGCAGGACTTCCCCCAAGCACACAGCAATCCACAGTATGCAAAGAGGAGCATGAGATCATAAGTAGATGTTCTGGTACAGTAGGTGGATTCCATATTCTTGAGCCTGGTGGCTTAGTGAGTTATAACTTGGGCTACTAACTGCAAGGTGAGCAATTCAAAACCACAAGCCATGCTGTGGGAAAAAGAAGAGGTTTTCTTCTACCCTGTCCTACTGAGTGAATACGAATTGGGGTAGATCTAATGGCAGAGAGTTTGGGGTTGTGAAAAGTGCTGTGATGGACATGTGCCTGCCGCTTTGTGCTACGACTCTTTTGTTTCTTTTGGAGTATAATAAAAGTAATGGGACAGCTGAGTCACATGGTATTTCTAGTCCCAATTGCTTGAAATGGCATGATACCATTTTCCACAATGGTTGCATAGTTTCATAGTCCAGCTGCAGTGTGAGGATTAAAATCTCTCCACATATTCATATCCTCTGACCTTTCAAAAATTGAATTACTCATTTTTTTCTTGCTGAGGTGTTGCAGTTTTCTGTAGATTTTAGTGATCAGTCCCTTGTTCAATATATCAATGCCAATGTTTTCCCATTCTATGGGTTCTCATAACACTCTTTAGATGAAGTCTTTTGATATACAAGAACCTTCTTTTTAAGAAATACTAATCACCTGTTTCTTCCATTGCTGTGTGCGTGTGTGTGTGTGTGTGTGTGTGAGAGAGAGAGAGAGAGAGAGAGAGAGACAGAGAGAGAGGAGAGAGAGAGAAAGGTGTTGTTTGATAATATGCTATGCATTTTGGCCCTTAAGATTTTCTCTTATTTTTTCATTGATGATAGCTATAGTTCTAGGGTTTATATTTATATATTTATTCCATCTTAAGTTCAATTTTGTATTTGAGTAAGTGATAGTTACTGTTTACTTCTAATACAGATATAATGCCAATTATTTCAGCACCATTTTAAAAATTTTTTTATCTTTTTTTGTTTTGTGGGCATCACTGCCTCTGGTGGTCATGGGCACTACCCAGTGCTGCTCAGGGCCGCTGCTGGATTTGAACTGCCAAGCCCGCGGGCCGCAGTCCCACACTCAACCACTTACGCCACCAGGGCTCAGTCCTTTCAGCACCATTTTTAAGAGAGATGATCTCTTTCCCTGTTAATATGCTTCAATGCTTTGCCTAAAGTCTGTTGTCTCCAGGTGGATGGATTTATTTCTGGATTCTTTATTCTGTCCCAGTAAACCAAGATAAGGACGATTTGAATACGGTGAGTTGCTGATTTCATGTCAGAAAGTGACACTTCCCTACTTTATTCTTCTACGTAAGTAGTACTTTACTTACTTGGAGTCGCTTTCCTCTCCATATAAAGTTAGTGATTCATTTTTCCATTTCTTTAAAGAATGATAATGGATCTGTATCTGAATTGCATTGTGTTAGAAAGAGTTCTTTGGCGAAAGAAAATCAGGACACTAATAATTCTCTCTATATATTTATGTAGATAGAAAGATATATAACATAAGAAATAAACAGCTAACTAATCTATAAAGCAGTACAAATGGCTCGGTGCAACTCACTTGCATGGAACAGCTAGTACACTTTGAAGTTTTCAGGACTGCCGAGTAGTTCTCTGTAGAGCAATTCAGGCTATCTGATAACAAGCAGCAAACAGCAGAGCAGGTCACCATCAGTCAGCCAGATGACAGGGTCCAACAGTCCCCACCTCAAGAGATGTATATTCCACGAGCGTGGCAAAGCAGGGCTTGAAGCAACCTTGACTCACAGCAACACAGTCCACAGATGAGGTGTCCCACAGGTAGTGTAGCTTGGAGATTGAGGCATAGGACATACAAGGTAGGTGGCTGGTTGAAGATCCAAGAGCAAGAGAGAAACGGCAGGGATAACCAAGCCATTTATATCTCCTCCCTTCAATTGATCTGACGTGTTCATTGGTCAGGTTGTCACAACAGACCTACCAACACATGACTATAGTTATAAATTGCTCTAGGTCGTATGGATATTTTCATAGTAATAACTCTTCCTACCCATGAGCATGGGATATGTAGATATCTTAGCTTCTTGTAGTAGTGCTTTGTAATTGTATTTGTACAAGTCTTTTGTTTTTTGATTATGTTTCTTCCTAAATATTTAATCTTTTGTGTGCTACTATTAATGTAACTTTTCTTGATTTTATCTTGAGGGCACTCTTCCTTAGTATATGCAAGAATTCAATTGGATTGTATATGGAGATCTTTAACCATACCATATTGTCAAAGTTTTCAATTATTACCAAAATTTTCTTGTCAGGATTCAGTGGCTTCTATATATAGACTTGTATCACCTTCAAATTGGGTTTTACTTCTTCTTTGCCAATTTCTATGACTTTGTGTTAGTTCAGGTAGGCTAGAGAAATAAATTCATAGATACTCATAGGTGTATAAGAAATCATTTTACATAAAAGAGCAATTGTATATTGAGAAAACACCCCAGCCTTGTCCCAATCAAGTCCACAAGTCCAATGTAACCTGTATATCCAATACCAGTCTATAAATTCTTCTTCAGAATCACACAACATGTGCAATGATATTAAATGCAGGAAGATCACAGGCCAGTGTGTGGAAAGTCTTATGGATCCAATAGCAGCAGAAGCATTTCAGTGCCGCAAGGATTCCCATGTGGCTTTCCAGCTCCAGGGCTATAGCTTCATCAGCATAGCTCCATGTGTCTTGTCAACAGGAAGAAAAAGCAAAGAATGTATGCTGTGCCTCCAAGGAGAAAGGCAGGAGTTTCCAGAATCCTCAGGAAATGGCCATGAACACAAGAGCCTTCATTGACTGTGATCTCATTGACAGACTAGATTTCACTGCTTCCCAAGTTGATATATTATGTACCTGCCACAAGCTTTAGATTTATTTTTAATACTAATAGTTCTGGCTAAGACTTTCGGCACAATATTGAATAAGAGCTAAGAACATCCTTATCTGGTTGTGATGTGTACAGATTCTCAACATTGAGCAGGATGTTGACTGCTTTGTATATATTAGTCTCTATGCTATAAAGAAATGAAATTTGTGTTAATATTTTGTCTTTTGGATGGTATTATTAATGACATTGTTCTTTTCATGTCTTTTGGGAAGTTCTTTTATTTAATATACAAGAATCTAATTGATTTTTTTATGTGGATGCTTTAGCCTGTTATGTTGTCAAATTTTTCAGTTAATTCAAGCAATTGGTGGAGGGGCATCACTGCCCTCTGGTGGTTGTGGGAGCTACCCTGCCTTGCTCCCAGAGAGCTGCTGCTGGATTTGAACCGCCAAGCTAATGGGCCGCAGTCCCACACTCAACCACTACACCTCTGGGGCTCAGCCAATTCAAGCAATTTTTATAGAATATTTTGGGTTTTCTTTACAGAAGATGATGTCATCTGCTCTATAAGCAGAGTTCTATTACTTCTTTTCTATATTAGATGTCTTTAATATTTTTGATATGTTATAACTCTGGATAAGGCTTCCAGGACAACCCTGGAGTTTGGGAATACTTTTAATTGTTTTCCATTGAGTGAGATACTAGCCACTGGTTTTGCATATATGGTCTTTATTATGTTGAGGAATTTCTTTTCATTTCCTATTTCATTAAGTGTTTTTTAAAAAGGATTGGATGCTGAATTTTATTTAATGCCTTCCCAACACTGATTGATGGATGCGATGATACATTTCTTTGGGTTATGTGATGGATTATATTGATTGTTTTATAATATTGAAACCGTCTTAGATATCTGCTGTGAATTGTACTCAGTAACTTTTCAATGTTTTGTTAAATTCTGTAATCAAGAACTTTGTTGAAACTCTTCATGTATATGTTCATAAGCAATATTGATCAATAGTTTTCAATTCTGGTGATATATTTTCCTAACTTAGGTACTGTGATTTTAATCGCTTCAGAAAATTAGTACTGTCCTTTTACATATCTTAAATAGTCTATGTAACATTGCTACATTAATAGGTTATTTTTTTTCTCAATTGAAAGAATTCCAAAGTAACCAGTCTGGTTGCAAATATTATGAAGATTTTTAATTACCTGAATTTTTTTTGTCTTGTGTTATATAGATCTGCTAATAATTTCTACATCAATATGTTCATTGGATAGGTAATGTGTTTCTATAAATTTGTCCATTTCCTCTAGGTTTACAGACTTGCTAGAATACAATTTTTCCACAATGCTATGTAATTATCTTTCTTTTGGTTGGTTCTGGCGTGATATCACTCATTTTCTTAATTAATCTTTATACTTACTTTTCTCTTTGTTAAAACTTTCCAGTGGCTTATTTTACTAGTCTTTAGAAGAACCAACTTCTTGTCTTCCTGATTTTTTCTATTTAAAAAAATATTGTGAATAATGTATTTCTCCTCTAGTTTCTATTATTTAACTTATTCTATTGTCTGAATGTCTGTCTTTCTATTATTTAACTTATTCTATTGTCTGAATGTCTGTCCTGCTCATCTTGTTCTAGTTGTTGTAGGTGGTAAGATGTATTTTAATTCTTTCTTCGCTTTTGATTTATTCACTTGCTATAAATTGCCCTGCTTTTGTTATGTCACAGAGATTCTGTCTTATTGTTCATTCTCATTTGTTTCAATAACAATTTTACTGTGCTCTTTTCCCTTCAATTATACAGTGTTTTTAAAGTAAATTGCTGTTCAATTTCCAAATAATTGATGTTTTGAGTTGATCGCCCTATTGTTGCATTCTAATTTTATAGCATTGTGATCTGCAAAGATAATTTGTAGAATCTCAATATTTTTATATTTATGAATGGTGGCTTGGTGACTGGGATACTAATAAATCTATTCTGGAATGCATTCCATGTACACTGAAAAAATGGATATTGTGCTGTTTATAGGAGAAGTGCTATATATATATATATATATATATATATATATATGATCAAGCTAATTGTGTTCATTCATTCTCTTGTATCTTCATTGATTTTCCTTGTAGTTCATCTCTCTTTGCTCGTGTGGGATGTACTAATATCTCCTGCTATAATCATATTATGTTCTATTTTTTTCTTCCACTCTACAGGGAAACTTCTAATCAAACTGAATTCATTCCAAATTTGTGTGTGAACACTGAAAAGTTTGAGAACTGAGCATATTTTTTATTAGAAATAATAGAAAGCCATAGAGGGAAAGATGAGAAGGTGATGTCAAGGGTTCAAGTGGAAAAAGTGGATATTTGGAAAATGATGACAGCAGCAGGCATGCAAAGATACATGGTGAAATATATGTGTGTACATATTGTGGAACACGATGTCTGAGCCCCCAATAAAATGATTTTTAAAAAAAATAAATAATAGCCAAATAATTGGTTCTGAAGCCCCCAAGTCACAAGTATTAATTCATTTTCCCAAGACTTTAAATATGTATGATGGATTTTAGACTTCTCACATATCACTGTTGGCTTGGATACAAGCTTGTTTTTGAAATGGGTATAATATGGATTTCCTTCACTCAGTTGGCCAGTAGTTGTCTCCAGGCTCACAATCATGCCTTTTGCCATATATTTCCCAATATTTTCATAGATCTGTTGGCCTATCCAGACAGTTGCTTATTATTACCATTATCAGTTTCATTTTGTTCTCTCTTGTCTTTGCTCCCTGACAGTTATCTTCAAATCACCATGTTTTCTAGCTCCTGACAGACTACTCCCACATGACTACACAGAGCTAACTACCTTCACCTGACCGAGCAGCTCATACACCCCTAGTAGCAAAATCATGATGCTGAGGAAAAATCTAACACAGTAAACCCCAAATTAAGAGGAAAAAGCACAAACAGTGAAGAAAAATAACTCAAACCCAATCGAGTACTCAGAAGAAGAGACTAACAGATACAAAATTTAAAATAATGATGTTTAAGTCTTTCAAGAGATGTAGTGAACACTCATGACACTGAAAATTTGAAAAACTAAAATGCAAAGACCAAAAGGAATCCCAGAAGATAAACAATGAGATATCATAGCAAAAGACCTGAGAAGTAGAATGGAAGACGATGACATTTCAATTAGTGAGCGAAAAGATGACTACTTTGTTGCAATTTACAAGAGAAAAAAAAGAGAACAACAGAAAAAGAGAGATTGAAGGAATCAGAAGAAATCCTGAGAATGATGTGGTAATCTGTCAAGAAAAACAATCTACGTCTCAAAGGTATCAGAAACAAACAAGCAATCTACAGAGAAAAAAAATGCACACAAAAAATTATGAAGGAAAATTTCTCCAGCATCACAAATAATGAAAAGTAACCAACCATTCAAGAAGAGGAGAGAACACCAAATAGGACAGCTCGATAAGAAGACATAACAAAAACGTCACAACATATTATAGCACATTTTAGGCCACAAAGGAAGCAGTAATAAATTTTAAAACATTGAGATCCTACAATCCATTTTCTCAGGTCATATTGGTATAAGACTATAAGCCACATAATGGTTGAGTGTGGCACTGCAGCCCACTGGCTTGGCAGTTCAAATCCAGCAGCATCTCTCCAGGAACAAGGCTGAGCCTCCCACTTCCACCAGAAGGAAATGATGTCCCCCCCCCCAAAAAAAAAACTGGTCAACAATAGAAAGAAGAGGAACATGAAAAAAAACACATGGAGACTGAATAACATACTATTTAAAAACAACTAGGTAATAGATCAGGTAAGAGAAGAAATTAATAAATTCCTTAAATAAACAATGATAACAACATTTTAAAATGAAATCTCTGACACAATAAAAGCAGTTATCAGAGGGAAATTATAGCAATCAATGCACACATAACAGCAGAGAAGAAACACAAAATCAACACTTTTTTTGGTTTGTTTTGGTTTTGGTTTTGGTTTTTTGGGGGGCATCACTGCCCTCTGGTGGTCATGGAAGCTACCCAGCGCTGCTCCTGAGAGCCGCCACTGGATTTGATCTGCCAAGCCCGTGGGCGGCAGTCCCGCACTCAACCACTTATGCCACCGGGGCTCAGCCCTAAAATCAACACTTCTAACACAACACCTCCAACAATTAAACCAGAGTGACAACATAACCCTTCCAACAGCAGAACAGAAGCAATCATAAGAATTAGAGCAGAATTAAGTAACCCGGGGAAAAGGAAACAACAGAGAATCAACAGGCTAAGAAGTTGGTTTATGAAATGATAAAGTGTCTGGGGTCATAAAGACTTGAAGATAAACGAGTGGCCATTTAGTGCTGAAATAGCAAAGCCCACATGGAGGAAGCACACCAGTCTGTGTGATCAAGACGGGTAGAAGGGAGCAGGTATCAAGCATCAAAGAACAAAAATGACATCAGTATGAATGAGGGGGAGAGCAGGGTGGAGACCCAAGGCCCACTTGTGAAAAATTGGTCACCCCCTTACAGAGGAGTCGTGGGGAGGAGACAGGCCAGTCAAGGTGCAGTGAGGTAGTGATAAAGCATACAACTTTCCTCTAATTCCTAAAGGCTTCCTCCCTCCAATTAACATGGTCCCAACTTTCCCTTACAAATCCAGCTGGACTGGAGAAGGTACTCTGATAGAGATGGGAGCTAGAGATGGGGAACCCAGGACAGATATGGCCCTCGGGGCCAGTGGTGAGACTTGATTTGCCAGAAAAGGTGGGGTAGACAGAAAGGAGCTAACGACAAGGATCTACACATGACCTCTTTTCTGGAGGAGAGATATCAGAGAAGTGGGCTGGGGGAGAGGTTGGGCAGGGTAAGATATGACAGAACAATATTAATTTATAAAGTATTGAGGGTTGGTGGGGGAGGGGAAGCAGGGACAGAGGGGAAAGAATGGGAAGCTGAACTCGATCAAGGGCTCAAGTGGAAAAGCAGGTATTTGGAAAATGATAACAGCAGCAGGCATGTGAAGGTTCTTGACACAGTATATGTATTTATGTATTGTGGAAAACGATGTATGAGCCACCAATAAAATGATTTTAAGTTAAAAAATAAAAAAAGAAATTGGTTTATGAAAGGATTAACAAAACTGAGAAACTCCTGCCAAAAGAAACAAAGAAAAAGAAAGAAGATGCAAATATTTAAAAGTAGAGAGGAAAATGAAGACATCACAGCAGATTCAAATGGAATACAAAGAATAATAGGAGCAACATGAAAGGCTATACTCCAATAAATTTGATAACCTAGAGGAAATGGACAAATATCAACAAATGCACATCTATACAAATTAACAGAAGTAGATGTAGAAATTCTGAACTAAATCAATATAAAAGAGGAAGTAGAGAAAGTCATCAAGAAACTCACAACCAAGAAAAGCCTAGGAGCAGATGGTTTCATGGGGGGACTGTAAAAAGTATTTAGGGGAGAGTTGTCAACAGTTCTACACAGATTATGCCAGAATATAGAAAAAGAAGAAAACTCCCAAACTCATTCCATGAAGCAAGCATAATCCTGACTCCAAAACCAAGCAAAGTCCACACACAAAGACAGATAAATACATGAATTTATAGTTAAATGGGAAAAACTGAAACCCTTTCCTCTGAAAACTGGGACTAGACAAGGATGACACCTTAATGCCATTCTTATTCAGCATTGTTCTGGAGGTTTTAGAACCACTAGAAAACAAAAGAAAACAATCTGGCAAAGAAGAGAAGTTCTCAATATTTTACTTTTTTTTTTTTTTTTGTGACATCACTGCCTCTGGTGGTCGTGGGCGCTACCCAATGCTGCTCCTGAGAGCCCGCTGAATTTGAACTGCCAAGCCCGCGGGCCACAATCAACCACTTATGCCTCAATATTTTAGCTGATATAATTTTATGAGAGATAATCCCAAGGACTCTATAAAAAAACTGCTGGAAGCAGTTGGAAGCAATTGGAAGCAGTTGAGAGATTTGTTAAAGTAGCAGCATACAAGATTGAAAAACAGAAATCAGTTGAATTTCTATATACCGGCAAAAAGAACTCTGGAAAAAAGATAGCAAGAAAACAATACCACACACAAAAGATGAAGGGATAGACCAAACTAAAGAATCACAATATCTGTGTACACAGTTTAAGAAGTACAGAAAGTGTCGATGCACAGAGGCAATAACTGATGCAATGGTGTATCAGCGAGACAGAGGAGGGTGCCAAGATAGGGGAACAAACAGTCAATGTGGAAGGGGGAGGGAGCATTAAAACTGATTGTGATGATGTATATACAATTTTTTTTAAAAAATTGATTATGAGAGTCTATGATATGCAAATACTATATCAAGAGATCTACTGAGAAAGAAAAAAGACAAAGAAACCAAAGTTAATCAATGGTTACCATGGGTGAAGGAGGAAGAATTTTTGCTTAAGGGACATTGAATTTATGTGGTTAAATAATTTGGAAAATTTTTTCAGAAATGATTGTACAATCAAAAGAATATTATCAATGACACTGAATTATATATGTAGAATTGAATTGTGGGGGAGGGGGCAGCAAAGAGTGATATAAGAAAACTACATTACATTATTATAAGAAACCAAAGAGACCCGCACAGATGTAAGAATATCCAGGAATACTTAATATTATGGAAATGCCAGCACTACATATACAAATGCAACACAATTCTGATCCAAATTACAACTTCATTATTTACAGAAATTACCAACATCATAGGGATAAGGCAAAGGACAAGGATAAGCAAAGAACTTCTCACTAATAACGTAGGAGGCCTTTCATCAGTCAAAATCAAAACCTGACACATAGTCACAGCAGTCAAACAACCTGTTCTGGTACAATGATAGATACATATAATAATGGAACAGGGTAGAGAACACAGAAACAAAAGCATCCACCTACAGGCAATGAATTTTCAACAAAGGACCACAAAATGTTAAATGGGAAAGGAAAGGAAAACCATTTTCAACAAATGGTGCTGGAAAAATTGGATATCCATCTGCTGAAGAATTAAACAGTTCCCATAACTCAGCCTATGCACAAAGTCGAGCACATAGACCAGAGACCTCGATCTAAATCTCAGTGCTATAAGTATCATCAGTGAGAAATTTGGGATAAATTTAAGAGCCCTATTTAAGGGCATACACAAGTAATTGAAATATAATTAAAAAAACACACAATTGAAGATAAAATAGATGACTAGGAACTATTAAAAATAAAACATGTACATCAAAAAACCTTCATTAAGAGAGTGAAAGATAACCCAAGTAACATTTTACAAAAAAAATAGATCTTTCTCCCATTCCCTCAAAACTCCTCAATTTTTGTGCAGTGGTAATATTTATGAAAGGAGACTTTTAATACAGACCCATGTTCCCCTAAATGATAAAGCAATAAAAAAAACCTGGAGCCTGCCTAAGCTACAATGTGTGCTTCGCTAGTCCAAATCAAGAAAGCGTTTGATTTCATTCCCTTTTTCCTGGAGATCTCTGCCAGAGAATCTCTGCTATTTCTCCAGACTAGAATAGGTACTTCACAGGACATCTTCACAGGTATTGTCTGCAATTGTCCTCATCCTCCCTGGGGTTTTATACTTTGCTTTCAAGGCGCTGTGTCTTACTATTTCAGCTCAGAAACTTTTAAATCTACTTGTTCAGTTTCCTTGTTTTCACAATATTATCCTAAAAATCAAAACCATTTAAAAAACATACAAAATATATAAAATATTTTGGTTAGGTTAGGAATAAACCTAACCAAGGAAACAAAAGACTTGCACAAAGAAAGCTACGGAACACTATTACAAGAATCTAAAAAAGATCTACAGAAATGAAAGACTATTTCATGTTCATACATAAGCAGACAATATTGAAACCCCCTGGTGTAAGAAGAAATAGATGGTTGCCACCCCAAAGCTATTGAAGTGAAGGTTGCTGGACTTAGAATTGGAAACCTAGCTTTAAGGGTATCCAATGAAGAGACCTAGAACCACCATATTATTTACTATTTTAATGACTTCCTTGACTTACTATGATATGTGAGAGACTTCATTCTACCCTTTTCAATGAATGTCAGTGGAAAGTTTGCCATTTCTTTGCCATTCACAAGTCCCATTGTCAATGTAAATAGCACTTAATCATTTAAAAATTTAACCTGGGTGAGTCAATAATTAATGTAATGCTGTTCAGCCTATACTTATGTGACTTACTTTTATAAACAGTGAATTAAACTCTATACTATGAAACTATCAATAGAATTGTCTCACACCCAGGGGGAATGGTTGATAATGGTCTCTGGCATAATATGATAGTGAGGTCTCTAAAGGAAGAACATATATAAGCAGCATGAGCTAGATGCATAATGTTGTGCCAACTTGATAGAGTTTAGAAGTGGATTCTTATCTGTCAATCAGATCACAGCATCATGATATTTCCTTGTAGGTGTGGCTTTCTCATAAGGAGGGTGCCCCACCCCTCTCTCTCTCTGCCTTCACTTTCCTGCTGCTGAGTCACTCAGAGAGCTGTCAGAATCATGCTAGAAACCTGCCCGAACCTTGTGATACTTCAGTCACCATTGGATCTACAAGACTACATCCACCAGCCTGTGATTATGCTGCATTCTGCATCTTTGAGTGTGGTCACATGAGTCTGACGAGGGATTTATGGACTAGTATCAGACTTATGGACTTGATTTGTCCTAGGCAGGGATGTTTTGTTGATACACAATTACATCTTGGTATTAAGCTCTTTCTTACACATGTATGACTGTCACTGGATTTGTTTCTCTAGTTAACCTAGCCGAACACACAATAGATATTTTGGACTTGCACTTGATAAAAACCAGCCATTCCTATTCCAAAGCTAAGACATGAACCTATGATTCCCAGTCCCAAGGTAGGACATGACCCTGTTCAAAGCTCACCCTCATGAAGTGATCACTGAAAATATGGGTTCTAGAGTAAAGTGACCAGATTTTAAGCAGGCCACCATTGGCAGGGAGGTGGGGTTCTCGATTAAAATTTTAATCTATATGGAGCAACAAAAATTGTCGTAGAATGCAAAATATTACTGTAATATATTTATTTTAATTTTAAAATGCTGCAGAACATGCTTAAATTGTGTTTTTTTTTTAAAGTGGGATGTCTGGTGACTTTATTCGAGTGAAATGTGGTGAAGAACAAAGATACATCTGCCTATCAGAACAAAAAGTACATCAGGTCTTAAAGGTTTGTTTGCAAACAAGCTGCCATTTAAGGAAGGCATCAATTAAGTCCACATGGTAGAAGCACATCAGCCCATGTAAGCCAAGGATGATCAATAATAAAATTCAAGTGCAAAGAAGGGAATGGTATGCTTAACTCCTCAAAGTCAGTCCTGTGACTCTCCTCATTGAGAAGAGGTTTTCATCAATCAATATTTTGAACACATATTTCTTTCCTGAGAGGAAATAGGGTGGAGGATAAGTTCATTGCATTTAAAGACACTGGTACTTATAATTCCCTGGTCTCCAGCAGTAGCTCCCATTAGGACACACAAATACACCTTCATAAATGTCCAAATGTTCCCTGAGGAGCAAAATCTTCCCCACACAAGGATCAATGTCGTATAGTGTGACAAGTTCTTCAAGACGAGAATTTCCCCAGTTCTCTTTCTCCAGGTATCAAGCTATAGGTGCCTATGGAAGCAAAAGTAAGTTTGGCTGGGGCAGGGGTAAGAAACAGGAATCTAATTGCTCAATATAGTCTTCTTAGGATTCTTCTTCATCATTTCTCCATTCAACTTGTGGCTCCAGCAGTTTCTCATAAAGGGCCACTATCTTGAGTTTGTTAAGTGATTTCTGTGGGCAGTAACTTTTTCTCTTCCTCAAAGCAGCCTGAACCTTTCCAACCATTCTACACATTCTGAAAATATGTGGGCACCCTTAGTCCACTGCTGACTCCTTTAGTGTTGCCTTTCGATTCTTATGCCTTTCCTGGGTTTTATGTGAATTTTTGGAAAGAAACTAAGATAAAGCTTGTGTCTAATGCACAGATTTTACTTAGAAACCTAGGTTATCATTTCAAAATTACAGTTCTTTGCTTAGACAAGGAATTGTGGTAGCATAGTGATATTTCATATTTGCATGTTTCTAAGGATTAATTTTGATATTTAAAGAAAATGGAAGCACTGACAGATGCTTGGGCCTTTAACCAAAAGAATAAAAAGGAAAGAAAAAATATTTTCCAATAAGCCTGAAGGCTGTGGCTGAACATGGTCAGAGAACTATAAAAGTATCACAGCTTGGGGCTGAACCCCAGTGGCATAGTGGTTGTGCGTGGGACTGCAGCCCACTGGGACGGAGGTTCAATCCCAGCAGTGGGGCTGGGCCTCCTACTCCCACCACCGGAGAGCAGTGATGCCCCCCCCCCCAAAAAAAAAGGATCACAGCTTGTACTCCAGGGCCATATCTTGTGGGAATGTGGTGGACAGCTCCTGTTGGACTTATCCACAGATCCTAAAGAACGCCAGTTAGTAAAATAATTAGAAAGAGAACTGGTTTCAAGCCCATATTCCATTCCAGTGGAACCTCAAGCAAAACCTCATGATGAATCACAAATTTGTATCACGACAGATTCTACGAGGTGGCTGGAGAAATATTACAATTAACACATTAATTGCCAAAAGTTTCCAAGAATAATTGCAAGGAATATACACTCATCTTTGTGTGCCCAAATGCCTCTGTTCAGATTTGGAAAGAACACAATGAGAACAGAGGGGGCTAAGTCACACAAATAGAAAAGTACTGAAAAGGAAAAGTCGCTCTGATGATGGGTGGGAGTGGCAATCTGTTCCTCTGTGAATTGTAAGCATGTTTCTTCTCTCTAAATGCCATCACCTTGTTTTTTGTTGTTAGCCCGTGCCTCCTGGGGACCACGTGGCAAATCGCAGGCACAGTGCAATGAGACCGTGCCAGATCCGGAGCCATCCTCACAGCAGTTGCAGAGAAGAACCTTGTGATCCCTGGATTTCCATAGTTGATCTTTGGAATTAAATCGCCAGTCTTTTCTTTCTAATCAATCTTAACCTGGATGCTCAACTAACGCCTAGTCGGTATTACAGCAGCACTCAAGGCGCCATGGCAGATGGGAGGTTGCTGAACATGCGGTACAATGGCTGAGGATCAAGCCTGGCTCAGCAATCATTAAAGGCAAGAATTCTACCACTGAGCCACTAATAGACCTATTTATCTTTCAGAAATCAATCTGTGGATTTTCAAATGGAAGCATTCAATGCTTTAACAATACAAGCAATATTTTTCACTGTTGTACTTCATCCTAGTCAAACCATGCATTATAAAGCTAAATTAAGTGTAGTTAATAATCCAGAAGTCATTGATTTTTGTCAGTAAATGAAGTAAGTTTCATAGCACAAAAGAATGAATATGTTTATTGTTTTCTTTTTAAAAAAACACAGATGCTATGAGTATTAAAAAATATTACTTGTTTTACTTCACTTCCATTAGAACTTTACTTAGGGCACTTCCCTTCTGAGAGGCTTACTATGCTAGCCCTATCTATCTGCATTGGTTGCCTTTCTTAATATATGCTCTTACCTACTAAACAACTTCCACTAATCCTAAATTTAAGAAAGAACTTCTCTTATCCCCCAGGGTCAAATCTTCTAACCTCCACTTTAATGGAGCCAGATGCAGATGGGTTAGGGACAGCCATACCGTTGCCTTAACTACAACCATATTTTAAATTGCACACATAGCACAATAAAATGGCACTCTTCTTCCATCTCATGGTACAAAAAAAGCTCCAGCATCTCCTAGGTGGAGAAAATTATTTGAAGGAACATTTCAGTTTTTGCACTGAAAATCCTACCAAGACAAACCATCGTCAAAATCTTGCGTACAATTTTCCAGTATATGAAATCCATGATAGATATATCTATACAGACAGTAACTGGATTAAAGGTTTATTGGAGAGGAGACTAGAGGGAAATGGGGAGCTAACAATAAGTACAGAAAATATGGAAATGTTCTAAAACAGATCGTAGTGGTTATTATACAACTCTTTAATATGACTCTTATGAAAGTGTATAGCATGTGAATTATACGTTCATTAAGCTATGTTTAAACCTATCTAAGCTGCTTTTTTACACGGAGTATATACTCATAACTTAGATGAAAAGTGAAATAATTTCTTTAGTGCCAAAGAGTTGGGGAAAATATGGTGGCACAATGGGTAAGTGTTCATTTGCTATTTGAAAGGCTAGCATTTCAAACCCCAAAGCCAATCCTGAGGAAAATTTCTGATTCCATAAGGAGTACCATCTTGGAAAATCTATAGTGCAATGTGGTTATGTGTTAGGCTGCTAAATGCGAGGCCAGCAGATGAAATTAACTAAGTGCTCCAGTAAAGACTTACAGTTTGGAAACTCGCAGGAGCACTTCCACCTTGTCCCGCAGAGTTTCTCTGGGTTGGTATTGACTCGATGACAGTGAGTCAGCATTTTTACAGGTCGCTGTGTGCAAACACTGACTTGAGGACAATGAGTAATGAGTGTGAAAAGAAAGCATACATATACCTCACAAATTAAGTCCCTACTGAAAGCTAAAGGGCATTAACTGGTACTCTAGTCGGGCTGGTTTTCCCTCTTAGGAGGCTTAGTCACTACCCGAGACCATACGAAATAGCCAGAATGTGACATTCAAGAAGACTATGAATAGCATCAATAGAAATAAAGCTCATACCAAGAAATATTACCAATCTTCTGCAGCTTCATTTTTACCAGGATGTGTTTTTTTGTTGCTGGAGGTCACACCACAAGTATTCCTAATTATAGCATGGTCAAACATGATGGGCAGGTTTCTGTCGATCTTACAAACTAACACAAGCTATGAAGAAGGACGTGACAAAGAAACGGATCCTTATTCATAAGGAATATGAACAAGAATGAAACATTGTCTGTTAATTAATATAATGCTGGAACATAAACCCCTCAAGAAGAAAGCATTTGAACTAAGATTTGAAAAGAACTTCCTCCTCAAACTAAAATTAACCTTAACATTGTACATGTACAAGGTTTTCAGGATATTCATTTATCCATATAGGAACATTCAAAATAAGTTAAAAAAAAAAGCAAGCATCTATTAATAAGTCATAAAGTATGAATCTAGGTAAATTGAAAATAATAAGGAAATGCAATCCATAAAAATTGATGTCCTAGACCTTAGTGAGCTAAGAGAGGCTGGCATTGAACATTTTGAAGCAGAAAATCACATGGTCTACTGTGCAAGAAATTAAAGAGGAATATTTTCACATTAATTGCCAAAAAGAACATTTCAAGATCTATCCTGAAATACACTTTGAGTGAGAGGGTAATATCAACATATCCACAAGGAAGACCAATTAATATGGGTATTGTTTAAAATGTACATAACTAACCACTAATGGCAAAGAAGAAATTGAAGATTTTTATGAACTCCTTTAAACATAATTAGTGATGACTTGGTGTGAAAGTTGAAAACAAAGAGGAAGGCTAAGTACTTGGAAATTACAATGTCAGTTAAACAAACAAACAAACAAAAAGTGTGTCTGAGAGAATGTGATAAAAGTTTCCAATCCTCTGCAGTTGTTTTCTACTAAGATGGCTTGTGTGTTGCTTTGTTGCTGGATATATGTAACAAGTATTCCAAGATCTATTCTTGTGACATACTCCATCCCCCCAATATAAATTGTGCTTATATTACATGAATCTCATTGGATGGAATACACAAAAAAAATGAATAGATCTTTGAAAATAAAAGATAGAGAAACTCAATTAGTCAGAAAAAGCTGAAGCCAAAAGCAAAACAAACTATCAAATGTTCATATGCAAATTCAAGACCAAATGGATGTCAGAAGAGACTGAAACTTGCACTTCAATATAAAATAGTTAAAGTAAAGGAAGTAAATAAAATATATCAAATGATGAATCAAAAAGACAAAGTACCATAATGAAATGTATAAAGATCTAGAAATGATGTCAATTGCTTTTTGTTGTTAAAGCTGTTGTTTTCTGTGCTATATATTTTTTCCATATATGAAATTCAGGATAGGTAAATCTATAGGACAGTAACTGGATTACTGCTTTCTTGGGGGAATGGCAGAGGAGATTGAAGGGAAATGGAGAGCTAAGAATAAGTAGAAGAGAGAAAATATTTCAAAATTAATTTTAGTAATGATTGTACAACTTCAGTATGATTAAACGATTGAATTGAATGATATGGATAGATTGTGTGCCAATAAAATGAGATTTTTTTAAAGAAGATTTTCCTGGATTAAGTCGGGAAAAAATGTGAACCAGAACTCAAAATCGTAAAAACAGAATAAATGTGCGGTCAGATAAAAACTGATTGACATACTCTTTAGAACTGAAGATGACCTTAAATCCATATTAGAATAGTTAACATTTGAGATCTAATGGGCAGAATTAACCCAAAGACAAAGTTTCAAGGGTTAGAAAAAATGTAGAGTAGAAACAGGAAAGAATTGAAATAAAGGATGATATGCTGAAGGGACTACGATGGATGAGTTGAGTCCAAATGTTATTAAGGATTCACTATAAGACTGATAATGTTCTCTGTAAACCTTCAGCTAATTCACAATAAACTTAAAAAGGAAAGAAAATCAAATGGGAAAACATGGCTGCTTAAAAACTAAAGAAAAATATTCAAGTTTGAAGTTGTAATCTTGAAAGATTCTCTGGAAAAATATTGAATGACACTGGAAGCATAAAAAGATGGAATATGCAGTCACTTTACCAAAAAGATCTAGGTGATGGTCAAATATTCAGTAGGTATTCAGATGGTAGTGAGGGATAAATTCCAACCTTCACTGAAACATTGGTTAAAATCAAGTCTCTAGGAATTGATAGAACACCACCGGAGTTGTCTGAACAAATTGATACAGTACTATACACACTCTCTTGTCTTTGCCAAGAAATATGAAATACAACCGAGACCAGTCAAGATCGTGCCTAGATGAGCTGCACATACTGAGGGCTCTTTCGTGGAAGGCGGGTCTAGTGTTCACATGGATTCGTGGAAGGATTCTGATGAGAGAGAGAACCCCGTGGGAACCCCCATGCATCAGTCCTGAGCTGGAGCTCCTGCGATCTGGGATCTGATCTTTTGAGACACCTCAGCTCATGAAGCTGAACTCCCACTGCCTGCAGCGCCGCCACCACTGCAGCGAGTCAGGCGGGTTCTCCACGACAGTGGGTGCTTGGCTGCCCCGCAGAGACACACACTACTATGGCTGGACCCCCTGCAGCAGCTGCCTACGCGTGGTACTCCACTAGGAATTTCCCTTTCCCTTCCACCCACGTATCAGTGATCCACCTCTTGCCTCAGGTTCTTCCTTCTATTCACCCAGGGTTAAAGAAACTGACCTGTCATCTATCTGTAGCTAGTTAGGTGACTTCCAACTGTGGAGGGGGCAATCCATCCCCATTGGTACCTGGGACGCCTCCACCGGTGCCCCTGCCTGCCTGCACACTCACACCAGCCTGTGACATGCCCACCTGCTGCCTGAGCCCATACTGCTTATGTCGGTCCATGCCACAGTATTCCCAGTGCCAACAACTCTGAACGCTCTGCTTGTCTGCCATCAAAGGAGGCTAGCACCTCTCCCCTGCAATTTCCACAGGAGCTGCTTCTGCTCATTCCTGGGCTGGCCACACCACTGCAGCACCCTGCAGCGTTCACATAATGAATGCTTGCCTTCCGGTCCCAGCCTGTTTCTACCGCACAGGAGGCTAGCGCACTGCCCTGAGTTTCCCTTCGGTGCTACTTTTTCCTGCTCCCAGGCCAGCCCACACCACTGCAGTGCCCTTCAAAGTTCCCAGTGCCAGTGACCCTGACCAGTACGCCTTCCTGCCCCAGCCCATTGCTGCCAGCACAAAAGGCTAGCACTACTGCCCTGCATTTACGCGTGGAGCTGCTGCTGCCTATTTCTGGGCCGACTTATCCGATTGCAGAGCCTTGCAGCACGTTCCCAGTACAACAGCAGCCCTGATGCTATGCCTGGATACCCCAGGCCATTCCAGATGGTGTAGGAGGCTCAATGTTGCAGTGAGCTTCCCACCAGAGGAGTTTCTGCCAAGTGCCTCAGCACTAAAAGTGGGCAGTGAGGGGGAGGTGGGGTGCTGGGGGCAGGGGAATACATGCTTGAGCTGAAGAGCATACATTGCCCACACATAACCTGAATTCAGAGCCCTAGATCAGCACCCTCTTCTGTGGCAGTGAGGACTCCTCCCCCCTTGCCTTCTATTAGGCATCTTTAAAAATTGAAGGGAAAATAAAAACATATATGTTTTATATTTAGATTTATTTTTAACTAAGCAAGAAAAAGGCTGCTAAGTGTACCCTAGCAGACCAGGTCAAAGCAGTGCAGGGGCATACATACAGGCTTCATTCCCAACCTCACTCACTGACACTCCTCACCACTGCTGAGCAATGAACAATTGAGAAACTCTATTGTCTACACAGCCGTCTGACCCACTTCTACAATAAGTGGGATCCCAGAAACATGAGGACTATAAAACGGTTGAGAAAAAGTCAACAGACCACAGCACTCTCAATAAAAAAAAGACAGACAAAACATAGTAGCTAAGTTATTGATGCTTATAGAAGAATCAGACACGGATTTGTAACAGAAATTAATCTTCAGCATTCTGCTTGCAGGAATATATGAGGGGAGCAATGTAGGATAAGGATGCAATGAGAGAGGAGATGGAGTCCACGCACCAAAAGAAAAACAGGTAGGTGCTAAAGGATTCGGTAGCAGAAACCACACACAAGGTTACAGAATTTACAATTAGACTTGAGAAGGCAGAGAACCATATAGTGACCTCAGTGACACACAAACAGACCACAGCCAAAAAGACAATCTGCTAGGAAAATGAAAGAATCAGAAGATAACCTGAGATCAATGACAGATGCTGTGAAGAGGAATAATTTACGAATAATTGGTCTACCAGAGTAGAACACACCACACAAATCAGCAAGAGAAGAGGGATTTGTGGAAGAAAACTTTCCCATCTTAATGATTAAGAATCCGGCACTCATAGAGGAAGCAGAAAGGACACCAACTAGATTAAACCCCAAAATCTCACCAAGACCCATAATCGTAGAAACATCCAATTCCTAGGAAAAAGGCCATTTCAAGAGCAGCAAGAAAAAGAACAGTCATATATAAAGGAGCTCAGGTAAGAAGATGCTCAGCTGTATCATCAGACACCACGAGGAGGAAGAGGAGAAGTGCAGCAACATCTTCCAAAAATTTAAAGAAAGAAAAAAAACTGAATCCTTTACCCTGTCCAATCAGCCATTAAGATAGATATGGAGATAAAGGACTTCCAGAACAAGGAAAGACTCAGAGAATATGCTGCAACACACCTGATTCTGGGGAAGATATGGGCTGACTCACTATGACCAGAGGATCAACCTCCATCAAGCACAAGCAGGAGACCCAGAAGCCAACATTCTAAAAATAATTGCCAAGATAACAGGGTCTCAGAGAGAAAAGAAGACAAGATAGAAGCTCCCCCAGACAAACACAGCACACTGATATGAAGGAGATTGAAAAACACCCAAAACTCAAAAAACGATAGGGTAGAAATGAATCCACAGATTGTAATAATAGCTCTGAATTCCAATAGACTCAACTCATACATTAAAAGAAAAAGGCTGGAGGAATGGCTCATATAGCATAACTCAACATTCTGTTGCCTGCAAGAGACCCATCTTAAGTGCATAGACAAAAATAACCTAAGTATAAGGGTTAGCCAAAAGTAAACCAGGCAAATGGCCACTTTAAAAAAGCAGGGGTGGCAATCCTAATCTCCATCAAAATGGACCTCAAGATTCAAACCATAGAAAGAGATAAGGAGGAGCAATATATAATGCTCAAAGTATCAGCAAATCAGGAATAAGTTAGGATATTGAATATTTATGAGCCCAACAACGGAATAGCAAATTTCATCAAACTATTGAAAAGATGATAAAAGAAGTCACAGATTCAACAATAATAGTTGGTGACTCTAATACTCTACTATCAGAGAAAGATCACTGGAAAAGAAGCTCAGCAAAGATGCTATAGAGTTAAACAATGTAATCAGCCAACTGAGACTGAGAGACATTTATAATTTTCCATCCAAAAAACATTCAGATTCTTCTCAAGCCCACATGGCTCATTTTCAAGAATAGACCAAATGCTGGGACACTAGTGAATCCTAAGTAAATTCAAACACATAGATTATTCAGTTAGCTTTCTCAGATCACCATGCCATAAAGTAGGAGATAAATAAAAGGATGACTAGCAAAGCAAGGGAAATACATTTGAGGATGAACAACGATCTCCTGCAACATGAATGGGCATAGGTCCAGATTAGAGCAGATGCTAGGAAGTTCCTAGAAACTAACGAGAATGAGAATATGTGTCAGTCCAGGTGGACTAGTGGAACAAATTTCATAGGCACGTATATAGATATAAAGAAAGGGTTTATATACAAGAGGAACAGGACATTGAGCCCAGTCCAGTTCAAAGTCATAAGTCCGATATTAACCCATGTGCCCAAAATCAATCTATAAAGTCTCCTTCCAACTCACGAAGTCACAGATGAGTGGGTACATTATACCAGCGCTGGCAGGGGTCTGCACATGGCTCCCTCGCTTCCAGGGCTCAGGGTCCATCAACAGCAGAAGGAACTCATCGCTGACAGAAGTCTCCATGTGGCTGCCCCAGCTTCAGAGGTCTGACTCCATCAGGGCAAAGTCATGTGCTCTCTCCACTGGCTCCTCCAGCTTCTCGGACACTGCTATCTTGTCTTGTCCGTGATTCATCGTCTCTGAGACTAACTCTCAACAACTAGAGAAGATAGCTTCTCATCTTCACGAGGGAAATATCACGAGATTTCCCAGAAATCTCCGGGGAAACCATGCCCACAGAGGCCTCATTAGCTACTCAATGGCTATCACCAGATTAACAGGCTAGACTCCACCCCTGCATTTCTATCATACAATTAACATAAGCAAATGGCTGCTACAGAATACAACATATCAAAATATATGGGATACTGCAAAGGCAAGTATTATCAGAGGTAGCTTGATATCAATAAATGCATATATGAAAAAGGATTAAGATAGATACCACAAAACCTCCAACAACTAGAACAGTGTCAAAAGAACAACCTGTCAAATAGCAAAAGAAAAGAAATTATAAAAATCATGGCAGAGTTAAACCAGTGGGAAAAAAAGAGACCAATGCAAAAGATAAATGTAGCAAAAAAGCTGGTTCTATGAAAAGATCAACAAAATCGACATACTGCTGGCAATCCTGACCAAAGAAAGGAAGGAGCAAACATTGATAGCCAGGAAAAGGGATGAAACAGGGGTAATTACAACATACCCCAAGGAGATTAAAAGGATAATCACAAAGTACTATGATGGACT
>PVJH01028977.1:0-26683 GCA_004026705.1 Nesogale talazaci | reverse complement strand
TTGCGATTGAGTCTGGAGATGGGATTTCTGTGTGCACTGATCTGAGAGACTTTTGGGATCACTTGTATCATCACAACTCAGCCACATAAATCCTTTAATCTGACCCCATTTCACAATTCCTACAAATCTTCCATCAAGTCACCGGTAAATCAGGAGACATCATCAATAGCTTCCATTCTCAAATTCCGATCTAGCATTCCGTGCTCTGAATGGTCTGGACTTTCCCTCTGAAACTCTTTGTTCTCTTGCTCAGTGGAGACTGCTTACTCTTTCACACTAGCTGTAAGACTGCCAGAAGATGTGGTGAGGCAGGTGTTCTCTTTGCACCCAGGACCTAGATTTGTTTCCAGACAGTTTCCTTTTCATATTCAAATTATCTTCCCAAATTGCTTGCTGCGTGCTTTCCATTTGACAACACTCCCTGCACTCAATTGTCAAAGTATTCTCTTAGTTTAGTGGCACACGTGAGTCTATACTTACTGAAAAAGCTGTGTTATTTATAATGCTCTTTTTAGTTCTGTAAGCTTTGTCTTTACATACTTTAACTGTGTTATTGGAATTCTTGTGAAAAATGAAATTAGTAGATGATAGAATTTTTCCATGAGCTTTAAGAGCTTTCTTATACATATTTGGACATTTTACAGTGTATATTCTCACAAAAACAGGCAAGCAATCTCTGGACTCTGATCTTGGAGAAAGAGAAAGTTGCTTTATTTTAAAGTACTGATCAGTGTGACTAAAGAACACATTCTCCTACTTAACTTTCTAATATCTGGGTCCTGATTTATGAGATGAATAAGTATGTCACACATATTTTAAAAAGTTTCATAAAATTATTTGGAATTTACATATGCTTCCATTTAAAGGGTCATACAAATTTTATTTCAGTGTATAGATTTACACGGAATATGAAGGGTCATTATTTTTATCTCACCAGGAAGCCCAGAAGTTCCTTTCCATAATATCTTAAATGGGAAACCATCTAATTCCCATCAGGTGGATGGATAACTACATTGTAGTACAAACATGTAATGGAATGTAACTTCTCAGGGGGAAAAATTAACAAAGTTTTAGTACATACATCAATTTAAATGAGTCTCAAAGCAATTATTATATATGAAAGAATCTAGGCAAAAGTATATGTTATATGATTCTATTATATAAATCAACAGAAAGTGAATAATACATTTTAGTTGCAGAATGTAAACCATTTATTGAGAAGGGTTACCAATGAACGTCACAAACTTTTGTGAAAGACAATATACATTGATAACCTCAGAAATTACCTCAAATTAGAACGCAGACAATATATTTATTCTGAATTATAATTTCTATTAATTCAAAGAACTTTAAGCACATAGCATGGGTAGGTTATTGAAGGATATTAAGTCTTTAGGAGTTAAAGTCAGTTCACTTAGTAATCTGAAACTCAATTTTTAATTTTTTTGCTGTATATACACATATTTAGAAGGTAATATAGAACCCACTTCCTTGAATTCTTTGAAGATTCTGCAAGACTGCTCACCAATCAGTGCTATTGTCAGTGTGTCACAGCACGTGTGACTTATATCACTCTGCAAACCCCACATTTTCTACGAGTCCAATTGGTTGTGACATTATTATTTCACCAACTCACTATTTAAATAGTCTGCTAATGATAAATAATGAAATAGCTCATTCTTCCATATAGAAAAATGAACAAATGCTGTCATAAGAATATATTCTCATTTTATGTTGCAATATGTGAAAAATGAATAATGAGCCAGCTCATTTCACAGTTTATTAGCCAAAATAAATATAGAAATGAGTTATTTTCATACTTCAGTAGCTGAAGTCTTACATAAAGAAGTATAGACCAGGGTTTTCAACACCTAACTGTTCAAATGGGAGGTCAGGCTGCCATAGGATGCATGAGGAGTCAAACCAGAGAATGCAAGAGACCTACATACAGTTAAGCCAGCATTAGCTGAGAGCCTAAAAACACACCGAGAAACATGTATCATTGTGATAATTCAAAAAAGTTTGGGGATCTTTTATTTATCAATTTTACTCACTAGAATCTAAGATCCATGAGAACATGAACAAATATCTATGCACATTTATAGTCCACCACACTCATTTCTCACACTTTGGGGGACTAGACTTGCTGGGAAGCTGGAAATGATACGTTCTGCATTTCAAATATAAGCAGAGTCATGGGAGATTGATGGGCTTCTAGGCAGTATTCAGACTGAGTGCAGACTACAAGAAGAAGGAGACGTCCACTTCTGAGGAATTTACCACTGAAGACCTTATGCGAGACCGCAGACATTTGACTGATATGACGCAAAAGATGAGCCCTTTAAATTGGAAGGCACTCAAATAAGATGGGCAAAGAGCTGCTTGCTAAACACAGAGTTGAACTTTCTGACTTGGATGGCGCAAAACTTTTGAGACTGTCGTTTCCTGATGGAACATGGTTAAACTTGACAGAAATAACTGCAAACATGGTTTCTATTCATAAGGTAGACTATATAAACTATGAACCTAGTGAAATCAAATGCACTCAGTAGAAAATAATGCTATGCTAGGAATTTGAGTAGGCATACTACTAGCCTGTAGTGTGCACATGGTATGATTATGGAGAAAGCTATGAGCTTTCAGGAATTACTGAGGAAAATTGTAGCCTGCCACCTGAAATGTGCATTATAATGTAATGTAATGTAATATAATGTAGATGAAAAATCACAAATGGAACAATGAATGACATCTTGATAAAGGGAGAGAAGGTTTCTAAGGTTTCTATTGCATTTGAATCCACAATGAGCACTCATGGAAACAAGAAAGCAAATGAAACTTAGGCAACTCTGCTGCAAATGACCTTCTTGAAGTCTTGAGAAAAGAAAGATGCCACTTTTAGTTCTAAAGTGTTTTCTAATTTCAATTGGCTCACCGAAGAAGAGAGAACCCAGCAGAAGAGTGACTCCACTGCTTTGTCCGATTTGTACACAGAGCTCCTGGGCATTCTGCCTGACTGCACAACCTCTACCAACGTCCCTTACCCAATGGAAAGAACAGCATGTGACCAAGAATAGGCACTACACAAATATTTGCTGAAGTTACTAATAAAAATGATATTAAGACACAGATATAAAAGAAAGTTGACACATAATGTAGTTGACTGGATCAGGCAATATTTATAGAGTATCTATTCAAATAGAAATAGATGAAATCAGAAGCAGTCTGATTTTAAGGCTATTTACAGAAGTTAGGATGAGGATGTTAATTAACCAACATCCTGGGATACAAAAGGGGTCATTCCTAGGGTTTACTATGATGCTTGTCTATTTATCTGTGATACTTTCAATATTTGTATCACTATTGCTATGCAAATGAATTAATCCTTCTTTGATCTTCCTTATTCTACAGATTGAGGACTGTAGACACATTTAGGCAATATTACCTGGATTTGTGTATACAAGTGACAGACAATTTAAAAAACCCATATAATATAAAATAGCAATACAATAGAATCATAATGTACAATCATTTCACCAAAAACCTAAAAAAAACTTTAAAAATTTAGAACTTGATAAATGGTATTATAGCATATTTTGTTTTGAAAAATTTACTGGAATAATGTCATCAATTTTTCAAAATTAATCAATACGTGAGTTAATAAAACATGCCATATTTTAGCATATTTGCCTTAACAAAATACTTATAAAATATATATGAAGTTTAATAGACCAAGAAGGGACAAATTTTGAAAGAGAAAACTTGGTAGAGCCTTTTCTACCATATGCAATTATTCATCAAAAGTTCCTAATTATCTAAATGTGGATTATCAGAAGAAAATAAAATCACATAAATGAATGTAAGAAAAGAAAAAATATAGTACCTTCATCTCCATTATCCCTGAAACAGACTCTGAGACAAAAATTCCCATGTAAATAATTTAATTGGAAGCTACAGAAAAAAATAAAACTCTAAAAGATAAGAAGGTAAAACAGTCCATCCAGAGTGTCTTTCAAACTGTATTCCATTGACTGTCCAAGCAATCCCTCCCATGGACAATGAGCAGAGACGGTACTTTTCCATATGCTGAGAGCTTCCTTTCTACGGAGTCTGAGTAGAAATTCAACCCACATCCTAGCAGGAGGACCAAGCGGGAAACCTGGAAACTCACCTTTACTTTTCTCTATAATGTCCATGTGGAATTGATTTTCCAGTCCCTAACACATATTCTGAAAAATCATCAATTTAAATACATGAACTAATTCTAGGTCAAATTCTCTTAATTATACATCCTTTTTGGTTAATTGTGGTCCCTTCTACTCCTGCAGATATGGTTGAGCAAACCATGTTCCTCTCCAAACTATCCCTTGACCATCTCAAAGATATGACTCACTCAAAGCCCATCAATTTAATTCCCAATTATAGCAATCCTTTAGGACAGAGTTTAAACTGCCCTTGTGAAGTTCCAAAAATTTAAATTTTTACTGGAGTAGAAATTCTTATATTTCTCCCTCTTTTTTTTTTTTAAATAAAGTAAGGTGTGTTAGTCTGGGTAGACTAGAGAAACAAATCCACAGAAACTCTTATGTGCATAAGAGTTTTATATACAAGAGCAACTGTAAATTATAAAAGCATCCCAACCCATTCAGCCCCAGGTTATAAGTCCAATATTAGCCAATATATCTGATACCAGTCTATGAAGTCCTCACTAGACTCACGAAACACATGCAATGATGCCGAATATAGGATGATCACAAATCCTCACAACTGGATCAATGAATAAAATTATTCCAAACAAGAGATTAAAATTGTCAAAGATTTTTCATGGGTCCACAATCAATGTTCATGAAACACCAGGAAAATTACTAAAGGAGATGAATCACAGGGCAAATCAGTTGGGAAAGACCTTGTTAAAATGTTAAAAAAAAAGTGTTAAAACTCAAACATGCTCCTTTGAGACCTTAGGTGCCAAGATATTTTCAATCACCTCAAATAGATGCAAAAGGTAGGCAACGAAGAAGGGAAACCAAAAACGTAATGAGGCATTGAAATGATAAGGGGATGAAGAATATAGACTAGATCATGGGCTTCCAGAAGAATGTAAAAGTTTAAGTTGAAAGACGTACTTCCCCTTAGGAAACACGGGGGAGACTTCCTGTGGCACGCTTTTACAGGGGGTTCTCAAGGCAGACCAGTCCCTGGAAGATATCGTGCAAGGGAAGGCAGCAGGTCAGTGAAAAGAGAAGACTTCTCGATGACATGAACTGAGACCAAGGCTGTAGCCATGAGCAAGGCTGGGAGGCGACAGTCTCCCTCCACTGGAGGCCAAAGCTTTGCTCAACGTAGCCTTCCCTATTATATACTCTCTTCTGTTTTTTTTGGACTTACATAATTATTGCTACAACTTTAAAACTGTAGGTCTGAGTCTTTTTGAAGTTACACATTAAATTAAGGATTTAACAAATCATCACCCCACATTATCCTAGTATGAGCGTCTAATGCACTTCATAATAAAACACTAATGGTTTTATAGAGAAAAACAACAAACTGAAATAAACTGGGTCTTCACATAAACTTGATCTATATTCCATTGACATAATCCAGATTTATTTTAGATAAGGAAAATTAGAAGTCTAAATTTCAGTAAGGGCACTCTAGGGCACCAAGAGTGTAGTAATCATTTTGTTGCAAAATTGTGTCTCCATCAATCATTTGGAATTGAACTTTTTGTTATACCATTTCTCATTTCTACTACCATGTTTTCTAAGTATACACCCATTCCTGGTTTTGAAATTCCAATCCTTATTATCGATGCATCTTGGCTGCATGCTTGTTCAAGTTCAGTCCGAAAAAGCTGGTAGAACATTTCAACTTCTTTATCTTTAGCCTTAGAAGCTAGTGCATAAAGTTAGTTTATAAATTTGGAGAATAATGTTGATGATGTCAAATATATTCCTAAAAGATTCTCTGGTTTGAGACGGAGCGTTAGTCAATGTCATCCAACGTCTCTTAGATCATATGCTTATTGATGGCCTTTTCTAACCTATGACACGGCCTTTTTTGATGGAAGATATCGAGCTTCTCTATGATCTGCCCACATATGTTGTCTATTTGATACCTGTAGATATATGGTATAGATTACATTTACCTTGATGCAAGAAAATCTTTGCAGTACATAAATTATTGTTTTTTTTTAAAACCTATCTGCAGTATTCTTTCTATTGCCTAGCCAATAGCTTTCAGTTTTCATTTTTCTATATTTCTAACGGTTGCATTTCTATCAAAAGTAGTTATTAGTGCCCTTTGATGGCAAATTTCCTCAATTTCAGGTTTCAGAAGTTTGTAAAATCTTCAGTTTTTTTCATTCTTGGCATTAGTGAGTCACGTGTACATCACAATAATAGTATGAGTTGATCTTATAAGTTTGTGAATATCACTGGCAACATTGTAAAGCATGTCATATCCTGAAATATTCTTCTCAATGAATCATGTTGGACCACTTCTCTTTAACTTGCCATTTCTGGTATAGTCAATTATACATTTGTTCAAGCAGGCATCCTCAAACTAAAGCCTGCAAGGCACATGCAGCCCATGGAGTACATTTATCTGGCCCATCGGGTGTTTTTGCCACTGCCACTGTCCTGCTTCATAGCTACGTAATCTGGGGCCCTCAGTGAATGTGTTTATAGATTTTTTTTTTAATTATAGTCCCTTGCTACAATGGTCTGAGAGACAGTGAACTGGCCCACCATTTTAAAAGTTTGAGGGCTCCTGATAGGGTGTCCAGTGTCAATTAATTTCCATGTCAGCTTCTCACTGTTTAAGATTTCAGTCTACAAGAGACCCATTTCATTTTTAACAACTTCAAATTTTCCTGGATTTATACTTTGCAAATTTAATCTTCCAATAAGCAAGGGATATTTTACATATGTTTCTTCTTATTTTGAATATTGTCACATCATCTATCAAAGATCGCAAAAGCTGTATGAATACATTAAAGTTGATTCTTACTTAAAGGGATTAGCTCTCTCCTAATCATATTGTGAGTGTCTTCCAAATTAACTAGTTCATCTCAAGTTGGATGACACTATTGAATAGTGGTCCACAGCTGTATATAAACTAAATTTTAAGACCAAATATGGATGGGTTCAGAGAGATTTCTTGGAAGACCAACTTTACAATTTTAATAATCAAAAGATTATATGTAAGATATTTAAATACAAAAGAGCTAATACTGAAACAATGCTGCTTAAATAATAGCTGTATTATTGAAAAGTCTGATTCACAATTTTGTTCTAATAACCTAGCATTCCTTGATGCTTATCTTTCAAATACAATTGCAGAAGAACAAGTATGTGCATAAGTAAATGTGGCAAAGAAAGCTGATGATACTGGGCTGTCTGTAGATACAGCATCTGGGGTTTTAAAGGTTTGAAGATTAAAAAGCAGTCATCTAGCTGACAACCAACAAAGTGCACACAGAAGAAGTACACTGGCCTTTGTGTTGATAGCATTAAGTACCAGGCATCAAAAATCTAGAACAAAAAATCACGTCAATATGAATGGGATGGGGAGAGCAGAGTGGAGACCCAAAGGCCATCTGAAGACAATTGGACATCCCCTTAGAGAAAGTTCACGGGGAGGACACAAGCCAGTCAGGGTGCAATAAAGCACCGATGAAACATACAACTTTCCTCTAGTTCTTCAATGCCTTCTCCCACACTCTGGTGACCCCAATTCTATCTCATAAATCTTTCTAGACCAGAGCATGTACATAGGTACAGTTAAGAGCTGGAAACACAGGGAACCCTGGAGATATAAAATCCTCAGTATCAATAATTAGCGTAGTGATACCAGGAGGTTAAGGGGGAAGTGGGGTGGGGGGGAAGAGGGACCCTATCACAATGAGCTACAAATAACTCTTCTCCCTGGGGAATGGACAACAGAAAAGTGGGTGAAAGGAAACACTGGTCAGTGAAAGACATGAAAAAAATGATAAATTATCATGGTTCATGTGGGTGGGAGGAGTAAAACAGAGGTACTGATAACAAGGGTTCAAGTAGAAAATGTTTTGAAAATGATGATTGTAACAAAAGTACAAATGTGCTTGACATTATGGATGGATGGATGGATGGTTGGATGGATGGATGGATGGATGGATGGATGGATGGTGATAAAAGTTGTTTGAGTCCCCAATAAAAGGATTAAAGAAAACAGTGATTCATACTCTCATTCCAGATGGCTTTCTGCTGATAATTTGCTTTATCACCACTTTGCTGAGTAAAAGTCTAAGTACAACAAGAAACCCAGTTGAGTCTTATGTATACATAAAAATCATTAAGGAATACAAATTCACCTAAGAATTTAGTTAAATGAACAAATCTGGTTCAGTTATCTGAGGTGAAATGTAAATTCTCAGCAGGACCTCTACCTGGACATAGCCAGCTTATTCCCCTACTGTGGAAATATGTTCCCATTGGAATAGGTTATTGATTATCCTAGGATATTGCAGTTAGATTTTGCTGTCATCTTATTTTTAAAAAAGAAACACGGTTTCCAAGCCAGTGTTACACTGAACATGAAACTCCGCAAACAGAATCCATGTGACTGCACAAACAGGGTGGAAAGAAGTTTAAATGTAATTGGGAAATGTGTGTAAACATATATATATATACATATACACACATAAATATATCTTTAATGAGCAATCTTGTATGTTTAATTTTTTCAATAAATTACAGTGAGAGAGTAGGTTCTCTCCTTCCCCTCCCCTTTTAAGGGTTCTAGAGGCATCAGCTTGACCTAGTGGTTCTTTAAGAGCAGAGCACCTTTTCATTATCACCAGGAGGGAAGGGGTTCATCCTATCTTGGAGTACACTCAGGGAGCCCAGCCGATGTCTGATAAATCTTGTTTTGCATTTATTTGAAAACACTCAGAGCAACAGCATGGAAGAAGGAAGACAGCTGGGAACATTTCTAAAGAACATATTTTAAGTGTTTATATAAGCTAGCTAAATTGATTAATTTCATTTCTCCTTGGCATTCTGTTATAGTTAATAGTAGATGCATATCTCCTTGATTAGAAATCAAGCACATGTATGGCTAAATGTGTATTCAAATTTTGATATAAAATTAGCCTACTATAAATTATTGATATCCAATAATATATCACTTTCATAATAAAAATAAAATATAACTTGACATTGTAAAATGATCATGCCTTTTTGAAAAGATGGCAAAATCCTCTATTATTTATTTCAAGTGAAATAGTTTACGTATGGCTTTCTCATTAAAATTATTTTCACATATATTAATGTATGATATATTTTGTTACATTAGTACAAAAACCATTACCTCAATATAACTTTCTACAAGAACATATAATTTCCCTAGATATGTGTAGCTTTGCCGAATAGCTGTTCGTATTATCAGCCCACTACAGAGCATCACTTAGTGTATTTAGTTTAATAACCTCATTTATTTGAAATCCCAAATGGTATTTATTGACAATAATACATATAATAAAAATGTATGAGGCAAACAGTCATAAATTAAGAACTGTCAATTCTAATGGAATGATTTTTTAATGTCCTCATTTATAGAAAGAAGATAAACTGTCAAGTTGAATTTACTTGGCCAATTTGATTTTTTCCAGGACTTGCATTATCATAGTTAGACTGACTCTTTGGCCATAATAAGCTGTTATATTTTTCTTGCTTCTTATGTGAGGTTGCTTATGACATTGATTATCCATATCACAAGGGGGATAGCACATTTAATCTTAATTTTTAATCTGTGAAGGAAAATAGGTACTTAACTGGGATGAGATGTACACTTGTAGATTTTAATTAATTTTTTCATCAAGATACCAGAATGTGAAAGGCATATATTAGTTTGAAAAATACACCACAGACACACACAAACATCAAAAAGCATTGCTACTGGGGTTTCAAAGATGGCACTGGTCTATTACAAATAAAAAGGGTTTAATCATGTCTATATGAATAGTAGAGCTCTGGTTATGTAGTTGGCAATGCTTTGGGCTGCTAACTCAAAGGTCAGCAGTTTGAAACTACTCTGAGGGGGAATGATGAAACTTTCTATTCCCGTATACAGTTACAATCTCAGGTACCAGCAGGAGGAGTCCTGCCCATCTTACAGGGTCCGTAAGAGTTGGAATTGACTCCAGGGCAGTGAGATAAGTGTGAATGGAGGAGGGTTGAAGACAGGTTCTTTCTGCAAACACACTCCTTTAGGTGTCCAATCAAGAGTGTCTTCCCCGGAAATATAGCTGGTGGACACAATTGAAGGTCTAAAGATCATGAATAGCAGTGGAACAGTGTCAAATAGTGCCAGGAGATGATCGCCTTGGGTCAGGAGGAGCTCAGGATATTACGGAGGCTGCGGTTTTTGCTCAGAGTAGAGTTAACCGTGATGACAATGCGGTGACGCTATCAGGAGTAAAGCCTTATCGGACCTCTATTTGCCGATGGGCACCACTCAAAATGAGGGAAAAAAAATAAAACAGCTGCAAGTCTCTATTAATGATTAGAACTTTGAATGCTTGAAGTATGAGTCCAGGAAAATTTAAAGGCCTCAAAATTGAAATGGAGCAGATAAAGATTGATATACATGGCTTACTAAAGCAGGCATGAAAGAGTCAAGGGAAATGGTGTCCTGTTTATGTTCAACAAATACACTCCAACATATTTCTTAAGGTGCTATACTGCTAGTCATAGGATAATAGCTATCCAAATATAAGGAAATGCAGCCAATACAAATATTATTCAAAGTTATGTAGCAAGCACTAAAGCTAAGGGTGAAGAAATTGAAGAATTTTGTCAATATTTTACATCTGAAATTAATTAAACCTGCAATCAAGACACATTGATAATTATTGGTTATTGGAATGCAAACGTTGAAAACAAAGAAGAAGGAACAGTTGTTGAACGACAGAGCCCTGGTGGAATCTATATATGGCAATAAACAGGAACTAAATGATTGAGAACATACTCAAGCAAAAGACGATAAATCTCATGTGGATCAAAAAGGAAATGTAAACATGAGGGAGATAATGAAAGACGAAAGGGGATTGAGATTTCGGATTAAGAATCTTGATAAAAGTGTGATACTAAATAAACCATGAAAAAAAGGAGAATTTTGGTTCAAAAGTAAAATATTTGATGTGCCAGTTTCTGTGGTTGTATTACAAGTTATCAAACAGTCCGCATTTGCTAGTTCTGCAGTCAGATGCCCATGCCACATGCATTCTCTGCTTAGTATTTAATAAGGTTGAAACCAAGGTGTTGAACCTCTGTGTTCTTCTGTAAGATACACTAGGTATGATACACTTCCAAGCCTCCTTTAGGGTGTGGCCAGCATTCATGTTTTTATGTTGTAGAAATTAGGCTCCCATTGGCTTATTTTTTGCTTCTTGTCAGGAACTGGCAGCTTCCTGCTAGTGCGGGTATGTACAATCCACGTCAATTGGCCCTTCCATCTTCTTAAACAGCAACAGAGCATCATCCTCTTCAACTCAAATCCTTTTCATCATTTTGCGCACATACTTTTAGGGCTCTGTCCTTTACATTGAGGTTAGAAGGCCTCATGATTAGATTAGGCATACCCAGTAAGTCTCTCTATCTGAGCATTCATTGTACCATAGATGATACACTAGTAGTATAAGTAAAAATTGGACTCCCAGCACCATAGATTATGCAAGATATAAACATAGATACAAGGTGTCTTAGTTGTGTTATGGGTTATTCATTGTGTTGCTAACTACAAGGTCAGTATTTCAAAGCCAAGTGTTACCCAATAGGATAATGATGTACCTTTCATTTCCATAAAGATATATGATCTTAGAAGATCCAAAAGGCAGTTCTGTATGGTCACTGTGAGATGAATCATCTCTGGCTATGAGAACTCTGGCTATCTACAGATATGCAAGGTGGCCAGTTATCAGCAATAGCTTGAGACGCTTTAAGAATAAACCAACCACTTTTAAAATGTAAGTAGTTCATGGTTCGAGCAGCATAAGTGGAGTGGGTTAGGAACAGATTGTTGATGTATAACAACATAATAAACAGATTAGGACACTTTAGTGTTAAATGGATTTGTTTAACATGGCTACAGAAATCACAAAAAATGTATCTTAGATAGAGAGAGATAAACCAGGATATATTTTTCTTCCAATGAGTAAATCAAACCAAAAAACCCATTGTCATCTAATAAATAGGGTTTCTTAAACTTTAAATATTTATGGAGCAGATTGTCTCATCTTTCTCTTCTGTGCAATACAGTGGTTCTTAACCTGTGGGTCATGACCCTTATGGAAGGTTAAATGACATTTTCAAAGAGTAGCAATATTCCAGTTATGAAGTAGCAACTAAAATAATTTTATAGTTGGGGGTCACAATATGAGGAACTGTATTAAAGGGTCAAAATATTAGCAAGGTTGAGAACCTTGACATAAGTGATGGTGACTTTGAACTATCAACCTTGAAGTTAACAATCCAATGGACATTGTCATCAGGGCTCCCCCAGGAGTAAAGGAGAGCATATATTCCTGCATGACTATAATCAGTAAAGGTTAAAGACTTGGTAAAGAAGTGAAGAATAATGATGTGTAAGTTGTGGAGCGAAACACAAAGTGAGTGCAGCAGAACAAGAAGGGGAACAACACAATGAAGTACCCTAGGTATTTCAAAAATAAAACAGAATCGGTGGGCAGAGCATGGCACTTCACCAGACCAAATTGGAAAACATTCAGAAGGATCAACAGATAGACCTGGAACCATTAGGGTTGGATTTTTTGGTGTGTTGTTGTGGTGTTTCTGATCTCTTTTAATTATTTTTCTTTTTCCCATGTCTATCCAAATAGCATAGGTAGGATAGCCAAGTCCAAAAATTGGGACTGATGGCTCTGGGGGGACATGAAAGAGGAGAGACAGGAGACGGAGAAAGGAGCATCAACAAACCCAGGGAAAAGGGAACAATCATATATCTAAATTCGATGGAGAGGAGAATGTAGAAGACCTCATGGGGTTGGATCGAGTGCAGTGCATTTGAGAGAAAGTATTGAGAACTGAATGCAGTGGTGGCAAAACAAGTCCTGCGCTTTTGGGGAATGAGGTGATCATGGTGTTCTACACTGGCTTGATTGATCTTTGCTTTCAAGGTTGTAAGAAAAGCACCATGTCTTGTAACCAGATATGACTTTGGGAAATAAAATTCTGGAATCCTTCTTTCAAAGCATGGCATGTATCGACTGGATGCTCTCTTTTCCTGGTCAGTCAGAACCTGATGTACAAATTTCGAAGCAAACCTCATTTCCAAATCTTCTGTTAAAATTCACTGAACCGAGCTCCAAGATAGTCCAGGTAACTTCCCCATTCCTTCAATAGCCCATCATCAGTCTTCAAGCACAAGTGAATTTTGTCAAATTTTTCACCTGTTTAGGAAGCTGACAGATATCCAGAACTAATTGTGTCATGAATGGACATTTAACTAGCTTTGAAATGAGAAAGCCTCTCATAGACTTTATCTCTTTCCTTCATAGTTCTGTCCTTGTAAGCTGTGTTCAACATCACAACAGTTTCTGTGGTCTTTTCACCCTGAGCTCAAAACAAAATTTCACAGCTGCATGCTGTTATTTTTAATTGGCCATCACAAAAAGAATGGTTCCAGGGAAACTTGCTTAAAAAAATCATGGTGACTGGAGAATCTTCCTAGGTGACACCACTGGGTGCACTAACTCAGAGCAAGTTGCCAGATGCTTGTCTGGTGAGGAAAAAAAGTGTACTATGAAAGTTCTGCCCAGTGGATCTTGTTTCCATTTTTTTGAGGGGGTACCTTTTATGACTTCAAAACATGATAGAAGTATATGGAGCTTTATACCTTAACAGAAGAAAATCTGCAAAATATCTAGTGGCCAAGTGCTTGGAGATTCTAGAACTTTTTTGAGGTTGTATGAAATACAGAACCACTCAATGAAATTAAATGATCTGATTTATTAAACTTATATACATTGGATTAAAAACAGTATACAGTGTTTTTAAACAGTATACACTTTAAAACACTATACAGTTATATACACTGGATTAAAAACCCTCAGACTGGAGATGCAAAGCCCATCTGTAGATAGCGGGAAAACCCCTTTGTGTTAGTCCAGGTGGACTAGAGAAACAAATTCATAGATACATATATGGATACAAGGGAAAGATTTATATACAAGAGGAATGGAACATGGAGAAAACACCCCAACCAAATCCACTCCAAAGTCACAAGTCCGATATTACTCCATATGTCTGATACCAGTCTATAAAGGCTTCATCCAACTTACAAAACATCTCAGTGCTTGCAGGGCTCTCCCTGTGGCCTCCCTAACATCTCAGCGCTGGCAGGAATCTCCATGTGGTTTCTCCAGCCCCAGAGGTTTAGCTCCATCAGGGCAAAATCATGTGTCCCCTCCTCCAGTTCCTCCATTCTCCAGGAATCAGGATCAATCAGCTGCTGCCATCTCGTCTTGTCAGTAGTTCGTAGTCTCGGAGACTCAATCCAGTCTCTCTTCTCCAATCAAGAAGTACCATGAGACTTCCCTGAATTCTCAGGAGAAAGCTATGCTCATGCAGAGGCCTCATTGGCTACTCAATGGTTATCTCCAGATTGACAGGCTAGACTTCACCCCTAGACCCCCAATCATGAAATTGACACATGAGTGCATGACTGCCATACTCTTACAGAAGGTTAATGGGGAGGAGACGAGCCAGTCATGGTACAGTGTATCAACAATGAAACATGCAACTTTTTTCTAGTTCTTAAGTGCTTCCTCCCTTCCCCACCCCCACTACCATGGTCCAAATTACATCTTAGAATCTGGCTAGACCACAGGATGTACACTGGTATAGATAAGAATGGGAAACATGGAGAATATAAGACAGATGATCCCCTCAGGACCAGTGGTGAGAGTGGCGATACCAGGCGGTGGAGAGAAGATGAGGTAGAAAGGGAGAACTGATTATAAGGATCTATATGTAATCCCTCCTGTGGAGGACAGACAACAGAAAAGTGGGTGAAGGGAGACTTCAGACAGTGTAAGATATGACAAAATAATAATTTATAAATTATCAAGGTGTGACAGTCATGTGCTTATGTTAATTTCATGATTGAGATGTAGGGGTGGAGTCTAGCCTGTTAATCTGGAAATAGCCATTGAGTAGACAATGAGACCTCCATGTGGGCATGGATTTCTCCCGAGACTTCTGGGAAATTTCGTGATATTTCTCTCATGAAGATGAGAAGCTATCTCCCCAGTTGTTAGGCATTAGTCTCAGAGATGATGAATTACAGATAAGACAAGATGGCAGCATCTAAGGAGCTGAGGGAGACAGAAGAGAAGCCACATGGCCTTACCCTGAGGGAACCAGATTTCTGAAGCTGGAGAAGTCACATGGAGATCCCTGCCAGTGCTGAGTTGCCTCTACCATCACTGGATGCTGTTGGTGGTCCCTGCACCCTGGAAGCGAGAAGCCATGGGGAGATCCCTGTTGGCGCTGGGATTCTGCACCCACTGACCTGTGACTTCATGAGTCAGAAGGAGACGTTATAGACTGGTATTGGACATATGCACTAATATCAGACTTATAACTTTGAGTTGTACTGGGTTGGGATGCTTTTTCAATGTTCCATTCCTCTTGTATATAAAATCTACCCTTATATCCATATGTGTGTCTATGTTTTTGTTTCTCTAGTCTATCCAAGGGATCATGAGGGATGGGGGAGCAGGTAGGGAGGGAACAAATGAGGAGCTGAGACCAAGTTGACAGAAAATGTTTTGGAAATGCTGAGGGCAATAAATGTACAAATGTGTTTGGCGTACATTGGATGAATGCATGGATTGTGATAAGAGTTGTATGAGCCCCCATTAAAATGATTTAAAAAACAAAACAGTGAACCAAGTTCAGAGACTAGTCAAGAGGATCTCTTATGAAGAGAAGAACAAAGAGTTTCAATCTCAGGTGTATTCTATAGAAAGTTTGCAGCAATGAAAGGCAGTGGTGTGAGAAAGGACCACACCCATCATTGTTGTTGGTGGGGTTCAGTATGTAGATGCTATGGGCTTTAGTTAATTCATCCTACAGCGTTTTTCAATAGTGAGTAGACATGCTTATTTCATAAGTGATCAATCAGTTGAGTTTTGATACTGAATTTTTGCTCATGTACTCCATATATACTCATGTATAAGCTGAGTTTTCAGCAGATATTAAAGACAGTTTTTGTGTAAAATTAAGTCCCGTGGGACTGATATTTAGGTCAGCTTATACTAGAGTATATGCAGTAGCTACCAGTAAATCAAGTAATGCATCTAATTAGTTAATATAGTGTTATCTGGAAATACCTTACAATTGTAGATATAGCTTTATTAGCTAATGTACTTTTTGTTATTCTCCACACACTTGATAAAATCTGAAAGAGCTTTGTATTTAAGGAGGGGGGCCTTCATATCAATATTTTATTAAGCAAGCACAGTCACTGGATCAAGCAACCCTATTAGGCAAGCCAATAGCATAATGGGCAGTGAAAGATAGGATCAGAGAGCTGGAATTGGACCCAAACCATTACTGATAAAAAGAGAACCATCAGAATAAGTACCAGAGGACACACCAAGTGAAAGATTAATGTTGAGTTCAGCTCTTTTCTTATTTGCAAATGGTTATGAAATGAGAAAGCTTATATGCAAAAGGGATAGCCAAAAGGCAGGGTGAGGGGGTCTCTGCAGTACAGACACTCCAGGGTCCAAAGCTTTATAAGTAACAGCCTTAAATACCTTCACTGCACCCAGCCTGCAACACGTGACGGATTTAGAAACGAAGGGCACACTTCAGAACTTGAAGGCTCACAAGTCTTTACACATCAGCCAAGCTCTTCACGGACAGGAGGGGAGAATGAAACTGCGGATGAGGCTGAGAACGTGAAGTAACTGATCAGTTTGAAGACTGTGGCCTTGTGCAGCTTCAGTCAGGGAAGAGGAGATCAATGTCCATTTATCTCAAGAGGAAAGACAGGGCAGCCATCACCTCATAATCTCTCATGGCTGAGATGTCAGCATTCTCCCTTGAGCCAGGAAGTATGGAAGGTGAGGGTCCTGTCCATTTACCTAGTTCAAACAACTTTGCTCCTGAAACTGAGAGGTAATTTTACAGGATGTATCCCCTATTCTTTTCCCTCATTCTTTCATTGCAAATGTGATATGAAGACATTTGCTGTCTAGTGATTTTATTTTCCCTTTTCTCTGTCTTTCCTCCCACCTTTTTTAAAAGACAATCCCCCAGGAACTCAGGATCGAAGCAAAATTTTCTGTGTAAGACAGAAATCAAAAGTTTCATAGTTAGTATAGGACCAATTCCTAGTCAGTTCCTCCAATTTCCCCCTCAATTGCTTTTGTGTCTCTCCTGATTTGAGACCTCATTGCTCTTGGCAGTCTGCATTAAAAAGGGTTGCTTTCTTTTTTTTGCAATATAGTCACTGGGTCTTAGACTGCGTTACAGTCAGTCTTTTGTCCTAGCGGCCCAAATATCACCCGACTCAAAAGAGCCTCCCTCAGAGCCTACCTAAACTTGCCATTCTCTCTTACATTCACTCACTACACTAGGCTCTCTTCTAATTCTCAAATAAATGTTTTATTTTCTTTTACATCATTTATTTTCTAACTTGATTTTCTCCATTGAAAGACTAGGTCTATGAGAAGAATTTTTCTTCATCTTTATAATTCAAATTTAAAAAAACAACTGTGCACCAGCCTGAGTGGTCATGAGGGGTCAAAGGGAGTAGGTATCAAGCATCAACCAACTAGAAGCACATCATTACAAATGAGGAAGTGTACAGAGTGGGGACTCAAGGTCCATTTCTGGGCACTTGGACACCCGCTGACAGAAGAGTCATGAGAAGGAGATGGGCTAGTCAGGGTGCAGTGAAATAGTGATGAAATATACAACTTTTCTCTAGATCTTAAAGGCATCCTCCCCACAACTATCATGATCCCAATTCTAGTTTACAAATCCAGCTTGACTGGAAGAGGTTTACTGGCAGTGATGGGAACTGGAAATATGGGGAAACCAGGACAGATGAATCCCTCAGGACCAGTAGTGAGAGTGGAGTTACCAGAAGGGTGGAAGGAAGGTAGGGTAGAGAAGGAGAGCCATTACAAGGATCTACACATAATATCTGGAGGATGGACCTCAGAGGAGCAGGCAAGGGGAGATGCTGGGCAGTGTAAGATATGACATAATAATTATTTATAAAATTGGTGAGCGGTGAGGGAGTGGATGGGATGATAAACTGATACCAAGGGCTCAAGTGGAAAAGCAGAGATTTGAAGAATGATGATGATAGTCAGCAAGCAAAGATGCTTGATACTAGTATATGTATGTATAGACTGTGATAAGCAATGTACAAGCCCCCAATAAAACTATAAGGAAAAAAGAAATGTGACAAAGACTCAAAAATTATGACATGTTAAGGGCATCATTGTGACTCATGGTTTTCCACTCAACCTAAAATATTCTGCATTAAAAAGTTTGAACTATGAAAAAAAAGACAGATTGGATTATGCAGGGACTCATGTATGGGAAGCATTATATGTACTCAATAACAAGTTTCAATTTGAAGGAATGACAGTACACAGTACATTATTCTTAATTTGAATATCCGTACCATTATTTGCTTACATTATGTTACAGCTTCTTGCTTTCCCTTATCACAGTGAGATGCTTTATAACCTTCAATATTATCTTTTTATCAACATTTAATGGACATACTCTTCATCTTCAAAGGAAGAAATGAATATATTCATAGTGAAAGTCATGTCACACATGATTCTTTATCAAAGCTTCCAGTGTACCTGAAATAAATGATCCTGCATTTTTCTACTCTTAGGCTGCTAGCAAGGCATTTCAGGTCACAATTATAATTTTGTATCGCTATAATTGCAATCTATATATGTCATATTGATTCCCGTAGAGTTACAATTCTTGAAGTGAAGTAAAACTATTTTTTTGTATTTTCCCAATTGTGTTCTATATATGATAACATACAACACAGGCTGTTGTGATCTGTTCAAGCTTATCTTTATTTCATATTCTATTTAATTTTTTACATCTATTCATTTGTTCAAGTTTTATTTTTGACATACGTTGGACACTCTAATCAGTCTTTTAGAGGAAATAATGAAAAATAACCTTATTTTCAGTGTCTATATTAACATCTTCTTGATAGTCTTACAATAAAAATATTAATCTTATCATTCAGGAAAACTTCATCTCTTTTACCATTTGTATTTCCGCTATCACACACCTTTGTGATACTTCAAAATCTTTCCCATTTTTTGCTTTTCACCTTGCATTGCTTCCTTATATTTTTGTTTGCCCACCTGCTTAGTATGTTATTTTTATTACTTAAACAAGATCCGTTTTGGGGCACATCCTACACTGACATGACTGTCTTAACATAAAAAGAAAATCTCATTCATAAATAATCTGTAGATACAGGGGTTAGGATTCTGATACATATATTGAGGAGACATCATTGAATCAATAGTTTGATGGGGTGGGAAAATCTTTTATGGAAATTCTATGCTTAGTCACATTTAATTTTTGTAATAAAACTGGAAATTTTTATAATAAAACTGGAAATAATATAGCAACCTTATTAATCATACATCTTAAATTTATATTCATTAAGTGGTAGAACGAATCATATTTATATCTTACTTAAAAGTGAAGGTAAAATAAATATAAACATATGTCAGACTGCAAACATTTTTAATTCATGATGCTTTCCTATCAGAACATGACTTATTTTATGAAAATAGTTCCCTAATCCCTCACTTCTCGATGAAAACATGTTTTGATGATTTACACGGGCATCAGGGGCTCATAACATTTCTGCTGGCTAGAGTCATGTGAACATAACTGTCAGTAGACAGCTATTCCTTCTGTTTTATTTGGTAAAAGTATTATGTCTACAAAATATGGTAGCTCTGGGAAATCTCTTTGTTCTCTAAGTTTAAAAATTGGACTTATATTTATGATTATTCTAATACATGAAACCTTTTGTATGCATTTAAAGAAAAACTATTAAAGCATTAAAACCATTTTTAGAAAACATACCTGGCAGGGAAGATACCATGATCACGAAGGTGGTTTTCCCAGGCGAGGCTCATCCATTGCACTCTGGATGTGCTGACCCCTGTTATTTCCCCAAATGGAGGAATCTTGACTGCATAATTTGTGGTAGTGGGAGATTGCATTTGCGCTCTCCCCTGTAATAAAAAAACACAACATTTTTAGATTTGCATGCATTGTATAATGAAATATTAGAATTTAAATAATGTGTTCATTAATTTTCCTTCAGAGATTCATAATCCCTCTTAAACCCTTTAAATAAGATACAAAATAGGATGTTACTATAATGCAGAAATAAAAGATAAAATTCTACTATGAATTCAAAGGGTATATTGGTTAAAGATATATGATTTAATACAGTCTTCTTCAGGTATATTTAAATAAAATTCATATCTGACATGCAAAGCATAATGAAAAATATATTGAAGCTATTCAATAAAGCTTGTAAAAAATCTGATTTAAAAGGAAAACAAAACATTATTTTTTTCCTTTTTTAATAGTGTAAGCTAACTTCAGTCCTACTTAAGAGGAATCCTTCCAGTTAAATTTCCTCTGAATATTCTTTAGTATAAAAAATATTCTGGGGCTAAGTCTTGGTGGTGTAGTGGTTGTGCGCGGGACTGTGGTCCACTGGGAAGGAGGTTCAATTCCAGCAGCGATTCCACAGGAGCAAAGTCTGGGTCTCATACTCCCACCACCAGAGGGCAGTGATGCACACCCCAAAAAATACTCTGACTTATCTTTAAAGGGATCTCTTACATGGATTGTCATGTTTTAGAAATTATTAATCCACTGTGTATTTTTGTGACTAACAATAAAATAGAGGTGTTGAAATTAATTGAGCCTTTAATTTTCTTAATTAAACATGGATTTAACTAAGACCTTTGTTGTAGAACAAGCATGGATTTTGATAAAATTTACACGTTTATTACTACATTATTAAACAACTAATTCATTCAAGAAATAACTAGTTACAGAAACTATACATAAAGGGATGCCCATTCTATTTCTATTTGTCAGCTTTAATGTATATTGTCTTAGAGGTAAATAATTTAACTTACAGTCTTATTTAATGTACTTTAATTTATAGGTTCCTGGAGTATCATATTTAATTTATGGTATCCTAAAGGTAAAATCAATTGCTTCATATGCATTTAAAAGTTGGGTCATGAATAAAAAGACTAAAGAAGACTTGATGCATTTGAATTATAGTGCCAGGAAAGTGAACTGAAAGTACCATCGACTGCCAGCTAAAAAACAAACAAATCTGTCTTGGAAGAAGTACATTTAGAATGCTCTTTAGAAAGACCGATCTCTGGAAATGGAAATTATGCTTGGTAAAGTCAAAGGTGTTACAAAGAGGATGACCCTGGTGAGATGAGCAGTAACAGTGGCAGTCACAATGAACTCAAATGTAACAGCCGCTGTGAAAATAGTGCCGAACCTGGTCATGCTGTGTTCTGTTAGAGACAGGAGAGCTCTGAGTCAAATTCCAGAGGACAGCGACTAACAGACTGTGAGGTTCGTTTCTATCTTGAATAAGAAACTTGATTAATTATCCTTAATAAAATAACATTTAATCATGATAGGTGTGGGTGGGCTTATAATGGCAAAATAAAAAGTATATGCTTCTCCTAATAAAAAATAAAAAACAACCCAACCCACTGCTATCAGCTTGATTCCAACATAATAAAAAACACAAATGGGACAAACGATAAGGCTCTTTCTTTTAATGATAGTTCTATTGACATATAATTCATATTGTAGACAACTCAATAGCTCAGTTGTATTGAGAAGAATTGTGCAATTATTAGAATGATCTATTTTAAAACACTTTCTTCTTTTTTTTAAATTGTTTTTGTCAGCTCCCCAGTCTGCCTCCCCTACCACCCATGGGCCTTAATAATTGTTAATCCAGTACTGTTTCTACAGATTTACTTCTCCTGTATTATATACATAAAAACATTCAAAACAAAGAATCAAAGAAACCCTCACATAAAAAAATAACAATATAAAAGAACAAAACCTCAATCAAAAAGAAAGCAGAGTATATTACAAACTAGACCAGATTTAAAATGGGTCAAAATGGAGATCAAATGATATGGCATTACATCTGAACCTAACCCACATCTGCTATATTTGCCTTCACAATGCTGTAGGCGTATGATTTCAAGGTTAAGCATAACCCTGAATAATGGCCATAGGGAATTCAAGGGAACCTTAATACTCAAGTAGATTTGGGGCTTCCACTGTCATCCATGACCTTCTGCAAACTGAATGTTAGAATTTAAGCTCTGGTGACATTCTTGTTCCTGGAATTGGATTTTATTTCCTGCAAACCTTGAACAAAACACAGTGGCATGATTCTTCTGGATGAACGTTAGTTGCCGTCTCACTGTATAGCTGCTTGTTTTAAGACAGACTTTTAAAATGTGGATAGCTACATCTTCTTTCAGAGAGTCAAGCACCACCCTATTTCTTCACTGTGCTTCCCTATAGCAGAAAAATCTTCAGCGGTCTCTTAAAAAGGGGTAGTATTGATTATGGTCATGTCGTAAGACTAAGTGTTCTTGGACTAGAGTTACAATCCATTCTTGCATTTATGGTTTACAGATATCCATAATAGACTTGGGAATCTCTGATGGTGTAGTGGTTAGGCTGATAATGGTGAAATTAGTAGTTTGAATTCCACAGCTGCTTTATCAGAGGAAGATGAGGCTTTTTAATACCTTAAGGATTCCCAGAAACCCACAGAGGCCTATTTATTCTGCCTTATGTAGATGTCCCAAATCAAAATTGACTTGATGACAGCATATTTGGTTTAGCTTCGTATAGAATTTAAAGCATCGTTGAGAAAAGAAAACTATACATTAGGGGCCAGCTTTTTAGACAGAAATATATGATTTGTTGGCTTGTACATATTAAAAGCTTCAGTGTTTGCGTAGACACTACGCAAGCCATGAGGGCTGGGAATATTGCACAGCTTTCAAGAACACTCATCCACCAAGATAGAACCATGCTTGCAAGCTGATTCATTTCATTAAAAGCTAGTGAGCCTGAAAATGGTAAATATATGGCAGTTCTGGGTCATCATATCTTGGGGACCCTTGAAGCAAGAGATCTGAACCAAAATCGAATGACCACCAATTCCAAAATGTTGGAAAATAAGAAGTTCTTGACTACTAACTAAAAGATTGGTGGTTTGAACTCACCCATGTAGGAAATATCACATCCAAGTAGGAATACTGCTGTGGATAATTTTGTTTCTCTGTGCCCTTGAATGCATTCTTTCTAAATGAAACCTGTATGACAGAGTGGAACTTTCCCTGGAGTTGTATAGGCTGTGACAGTTATGAATGGAGTCCTGACGGTCCCGTGGGTGACAGAAATGGCTGCCTACCAAACAGTGGGTATGCAGTTCAAATTCTCGAGCCTGATATGTGGGGAAAAGGCTATCTATGCTGATATACAAGGTTACTAAGCATCAGAAGGAAACTAAAAGGCATTGGGTTTGACTTCAGCATCCTTCGCCATCAAATCAATTTCTTTTCAGAGTGACCCCATCAGGCAGAGTAGCACTGTTTCATGAGGTATTGGAGGATGTGAATCTTTAGAGAACAGACAAGTTTATCACTCTTTTCTGATTTGACTGGTTGGACCCCTCCATCTGACCAGGTAATTGGCACTCAACTCATAACTTACTATGTCAGGAGGGCTCCTGGATGGTCTAAGTTATAGAATAATGAAGAGCTCTGGTGATGCTGTGGTAGAGCATTTATTGTGGAGTTGATGTTTGAATCCACCAGCTGTTCTGCCAGAAGGCAGCTTCCTTCCTTAAAGATAAAAGCCTTGGGAGGCCTATGAGGGTCAGTATGATTTGGAATAAATTTGATTGGAAAAAAACTCTCAAAAAGTATACTCACTGACATCAAATAGTCTCTATGTCATTCATAGTGACCCACTAGAATTAGGGAACTGTCCTTGGGGGTTTCTCAGACTAAATATTCACCCCAGGAGTAAATGGTAGCTTCAAATTTCTAATCATTCAGTTAGCAGTCCCATATACAACACAGTGTAAGAGACTGAAATTACATATGTAATAACAATCTTAATACTTGCAAAAAGTATCTGAAAATTGACTAATATCTCTTTAAATACTGCATTACTTTTCACTTAGGGTGCATATTAAAGTCTTCATTATTCAAAAACTCTGGACTGTAGAAGCAGGAGTTGGTTGAAGATGAACATAACATACACTGGAAACTTCCAATTTGGGAAATATTTTGTCCTTTTATCTCAGTGTTTCCTACAAATATCATAATTTTTTTATGTCTGTCAACAAGATAAAACTGTTATGATGCCTAGGTACTAGGAAGGCTTGGAAATATATCATACTCTCAAATTAAGACAATTAACTCCATATCATTTTATGGTAATAGCTTTAGTTTCCTAACCATTATTCTATTATAAACTAATAATATTTTTCAATATGAATTTTTGAAAAATGCACATAATTTAAATTCATTTATTGATATAAAACTGCTTCAAAGAGTATAATACTCCATATATTATTAGAATATTTTGAAAAAAATCAGGTTACTGTGACAGATTTTGCCAATATTTCTAATATTTTATTACTTTTAAGCAGTCAGACTTATATAACATTCTTTCAAAATTTTATTATTTTTAACAAAATATTTTCATAAGGTAAAACTTTTTGGTAGAAAGTTAGAAAAACATTGCTTATCTTCATCTACTTAATATCTAAAAGCTTATTCTTAACTTCTTATATGTTTTAGAGCTTTAATTCTTAGTAGATGAAAGGAGGTCCGAATCTTTATTAGAATATCTTGTTATTATTCAAAGCACAGTAAAATATGTTATTTGCAGTATCCACTTGTTTATTCAAGCACTGAGTCTATTAAAATCATTAACTTTATTACTAGAATCATGTGCAGCTTCAATTCTATTCTCACTTTTGTTCCTATAAAGTATTTTCTATTAAAGTGTGACTAATTGAGATAATTCTGAGAGGATTGTAATGATCACACATATGTAATCTCTTTAAATAACAATATTTTGGAAGACATTTAAGCATATTAAAACTTAAGCACTTATCAACAGTTTAAATGATATACAAGTGATGCTATATCTCAATTTTTTGTAGACATCAATTGCTTATCAAGAATGTTTGGATTTGTCTGAAAAATAATTAGAATAACAATCATTTTAAAGTCTAGAATATGCTGTAGACATTGTGCTAAATGCTTTTAAATGATGTATCTCTTTTCTTTGGAAAATTGCTCCATAACACATGAAATAATTATTGGATTTTGCCAGGCCACACAATTAATATCCTTTTTAATTAGCACTGATATTGGAGATGCATTAATTACCACATTTAATAACTAACATTTAAGTTTACTCTAAACCAATTCTTATAGAAAACAAGAGAGAGCCTTGAGACACCCAATATCCTCTTTATCAGTAATAAAGATTAAAGTGAGACTTTTGAATACAGTATGAGAGAGAAAGAAACTTGCTTATTCTTAACCCAACACCTCCAGGAAACATTAAGTTTGCAGTTAGGATAATATATTAAAATAATGGAATCAACTCTTTGATAAAATATTTTTCTAGTAGATACTTGTGGGAAGATTATGGTAGAGTGCAATCCCTTGTTTATGTGAATTTCTTTGTTTCAAATTAAATTTATGGGGCTGAGCCCCGGTGGCATAGTAGTTGTGCACGGGACTGCGGCCCACTGGGATGGAGGTTCAATTCCAGTAGTGGCTCCACAGGAGCAAAGGCTGGGCCTCCTCCTCCTACCACCAGAGGGCAGTGATGCCCTCCCCCCTAAGAAAAATTAAATTTACTATGAGCAATTGAAAGTAAGTTCCACAATCAGCCTCTGGCATGGTTTTAGCTGCTGATATTGGGCTTCTCTATTTTTTTTTGCGCAAAGATGTAATCAATATGACATCTGTGTATTCCATCTAGAGAAGCCCATGTGCATAGTTAGACATGTATGGTTGAAAAAAGATATTTACTATGCACAAATTTTTGATCTTGAAAATTCTGTCATGTGGTTTCTAGTTTCACTCTATCACAAAGACTACATTTTCCAATTACTCTTCTTTCTTTTTTGTTTCCAAATGCTGCATTCTAATCACTAATAAATTTTAATCTATCTAGGTTACATGTTTGATCAGTTTCAGACTGAGGTGTTTTTGCAGTTTCTTTACCACCTCCCTTAGTGATTGGTGCATAAATTTGAATGACAGTTGTATCGATTGGATTTTCTTAAAAGCAGATAATTATAATCCATCAAAAATAGCACAGTACTTCAAGATATATCTTGAATTATCTTTTGTGACAATGAGTGAAATGCCATTCCTCTTGATTATGTCATTCCCAGGATGGTAAACCATATGATCTTCTGGTTCAAAATGACTACTTTGCCTCAGGGATGACTCAATTGTTGTGAGTTTTGCTGCAATTTT
>PVJH01028976.1:0-26619 GCA_004026705.1 Nesogale talazaci | reverse complement strand
TCACACCTGTGGTGGTGACGACTTCTAGACCCGACTCTCCAGATCCCCTGGTCATCTCAGCGCCCCTCCGTGCCCCCACCTGAACCGTGGGAGTGGGGACTGCAGGAGCTCTCGGCCTCACTCGCCTCTCAGCTTTGATTTCCAAGTTCCCCTTCAGGGGTGGCCACAGCCCTCTTCACCCACACGCTTCCTGTCGGGGAGTCCTCAGCCCCTCCCCACATTCAGGGCCCTCACTTCCCCCCATAGAAGGGCTGGACCCTGCTGTGGACACCAGCATGCTGCCCTGGCTGCTGCTGCCCCTGCTGTGGGGTGGTGAGTGGGCTGAGGGATGGGCCAAGGGTGTGGGGGTCCTGGCTGGGGCTGCAGCTGATTCTTTGTGTCCCTCAGGGTCCCTGCAGGAACATAGGGGATACGAGTTGCAGGTGCTGGAGACTGTGACGGTGCAACAGGGCCTGTGTGTCAATGTTCCCTGCAAGTTCATCTACCCAAAGGAATCATATCATTATTATGACCCAGTCTACATCTACTGGTTTGAGGATGGGGACGACGTATTCAGTGACCCTGCGGTGGCCACCAATGATCCCGAACGGCCAGTGAAGACACAGACAAAGGACCACTTCCAACTCATTGGAAAGCCTGAGACCAACGACTGCTCCCTGCGCATCAGCGATGCCAGGAAGAGGGATGCACAGACCTACACGTTGCGGGTGCGGAGAGGATGGTTGAAATATTCATACCAAAAGAGACTGACCCTGCTGGTGACAGGTATGAAGGGCCCTGGGCATGGTGCTGGCAGGAGGGAGCTCCCGTGTTGATAGAGGGAGCTGACATCCCTGCTCCTGCTCAGGGGGCCTGGGTGGTCAGAGGATTCAGGGCCAGCTTTCCTGCTGGGACACAGGACACTAGTAGGCCACTCACTCTGGGTTTCCATCCCCTTGGGGCCCAGACACCTCCCTCTCTCCTCCTCCTCCTCAGACCTGACAGAGACACCCAACATCCACATGCTACAACCTCTGGAGTCTGGCCGCCCCTCAAGCCTGACCTGCAGCCTGCCAGGGGTCTGTGAGGGAGGGAGACCACTGACCTTCTCCTGGGTGGGGGACACCCTTCATGAGACACACCCTACAATACGACGGTCCCCTGTGATCACCTTCACCCCGAGGCCCCAGGACCATGGCACGGACCTCACCTGTCAGGTCAAACGAGAAGGGTCTTCTGTGAGCACAAACGTGACCATCTCACTCAATGTCTCCTGTGAGTATTGGGAGGGAATGACTGGGACCCAGAGGGCAGTGGGAATGGTGTGTGTGTGTGTGTGTGTGTGAAAGAGAGAGAGAGAGAGAGAGAGAGAGAGAGAGAGAAGGAAAATCTCATGTTTGGAATTGAGTGTTGGGAGTTGCATTGTAGCATGGACAAGAAGGGCAGAGGTCACCTTCCCCATTTCCATGACTTTTTGGGTTTCAATTAAACACTGATCCCACTCCTCCCCTCTGAAGCAGAGACTTTATGTTTCTATCCCAGATGCCCCTGAGAACCTCACCATCAACATCTTCCAAAATGGCACAGGTAGGAAAGATCCCCTCCTCTCTGGGGCTGGGAGCTCAGAGCAGAGGTGGGAAATCAGGACTGGGACAGTATCAGATAAGTGAAGAGAGAGGATTCCCACAGCCCTCCCCTTCACCACCCATGTTGTACATGCTCTATTCCAACCCATGAGTCAGATTGTGGATCCTCCCAAGCCCCCCTCTTGTGGTCTAGATGTGACCACAGCCTTCTTTGTTGCCAAATCCAACAGACCGGTGTCTTGGGTATCCTGTCTCCATATCGGTGCTCTCTGCTTGACCTTCTGCCCTCCCAACCCGCCCCCTAAGTCCTATTTCCTGCTGCAGCCACCCCATCTACATCCCAAAGCCACTGGATGCTCAGTTCTTTCTCTGCCAAAAGATACAGACGTGACCTCATGAGAGGCTCACTTTGCAGAGAACAGGTGATGCCCAACATGCTTGTCCAGTCTCAGCCTTCACACACCTGCCAATCCCATCATGGGTCTGGAGAGGAGAGGGAGAAGCCATTCCTTCCTGGGAAGGAAGGGAAGAAGGAAGGAACTGTTAATCATCTTTCACAGCCCAAGATCTCCCCTCCCATCCCTTTCTCTCTCCACATCTCCCCCTCCTTCCTTCCATATCTCATTTCTCACTCCCTCCATCTTTTTCCCTTTAAGGCCTCAAGGTCCTGGGAAATGGCTCCTCCCTGTCCATCCTGGAGGGCCAGTCCCTGCTCCTGCACTGTGTGGCCCTCAGCCACCCCCCTGCAGAGCTGAGCTGGCTCCAGGGACCCTCCATCCAGAACATCTCCGTGTCCAACTCCAGCCACCTGAGGCTGTCTCCAGTCAGCCTGGAGGATGAGGGGCGCTTCACCTGCCGAGCCAGGAATGTGCTGGGCTCGGCCTCTGTCTTTCTGGACCTCTCAGTGCATTGTGAGTTTCGGGAGCCTTTGGGGGCAGGACACTGCTCCAGGACCAGTGGCGGGGCAAGCACCACCACATCTGCTCATTCTCCACAGGCCCTCCCCGGTTGACCGAGCCTTCCTGCTTCTGGGAGTCCGAGGTTCTGCATTGCACCTGTGCTGCCAAAGCCTGGCCAGTGCCCTCCCTGCACTGGTGGGTTGGACACAGGCGGGTGGAGGGAAACAGCAGTAATGTCACCGTGACCTCCAGCTCCACCAAGTCCTGGACCAACAGTTCTCTGAGCCTCCAGGGGGGCCTAACATCGGTCCTCAGGCTCTGCTGTGAGGCCAAGAACGACTTTGGGAACAAGAGTGCCACCATCCTGCTGCTGCCAGGTCAGGGGACACTGAAGGGGAGCAGGGAAGTGGCTTGGATATGAGTCATGGTGAAGACAGGGTGCTCCACAACTGGCTCTGCAGCTATGCAGAGCAAGCACCCCAAGGAGGTTTGATGGTAAGAAAGTCATTCTTGAGTGAGTCTCCTTAAACCCCTCTTTTCTGCAGGGAAGTCGGCATCCAGGGAAGAGGTGGTTCCTTTGTTGGTGCGGGGAGCCCTTGCTGGGGCGGGGTCCATGGCACTGATATGCCTGTGTGTGTGCCTCATCTTCTTCCTCCTGTAAGTCTGCCTAAGTCCTAGGGAGGCACAGGGAGGTGTTGCACGAGGTCAAGTGGGCTGAGAGATTGCTGCATTCCTGAAATCCAGACCTCAGCAGTTCCAGAAAAGGCTCCTCATTTTGTTTGGGGGAGGGGGGGCAGTAACAGCTTCATTGAATGGCCAGGGGAGCCCGTCCCTCACATATCATCACAAGTCTGGTAGGCATAATCGCATAGCGATAATACATCAAGATTATAGTAAAGTCATAGAAGTCATGAGAGATAGAGGAGAGATTTCAATAATGGAGTCAGACCCATTTCCACGTGGCACGCTCACCTCCCGGATGGCCATGATCTCAACAGCCAGGTCCATGGACAGCACAGGCAGGAAGTCAGGGTCTCTGGAGAGAGATCAGGGGAGTTCAAGTTTATTACTATCCAAGATGTCTATCTACTTCTGGGTGTGATTACAGGTGACCACAGGTCACAGGAAGGGGCTATCCAATAGGCTTACACATCACAGGAAGGGGCTGTACAGTGACAGGAAAAGGATGAGCTAGGGGTGTACATGTGACAAGAAAGGCAGATCACAGATTCATGATGGTGGCTTAACCTTGACCATCCTTGGGTGGTCTGAATCTCCCTGGGCTCCAACAAGAAAGTGGTCTACTATTATCCTTATCAGAAGGGAGTGAGCCCTACTTAATGTGGGACAGACTGTACCATCTGACTGTTCTAGATGGCTGATAACTCTTAGGGAGAATAACCCCGACTTACTTCTGTTGACTTCCAAGCGTATAGTTATGTGCCACGTGAAGCAAATAGCTACGTTTGGCATATATTTGGGGGAGACAACTTGGGGAGGGATCTTACTATAATCCCACATTGAGCTATCATTCCCATGCCATTGACTCGCTCGATCATAAGTCACTGGCTTCCGGTGTAGTGAACGAACTGTGCATCCATCACCACCCTTCCTTTGGGAACTTTTTCATGAGCCTCTAAAGCAAAAACAGTAACAATACCCCATGGCCCTCACCTCTCTGGGCTCCCACCCTTCCAGACCCCGAGAAACCACCACGACTCTCCTTTCTGTGTCTCTCGATGGGTCTACTCTGTACCATCCATATAAAAGGAATCCCACTCTAAGAGGCCATGTATGCTGCTTCATGTCCTTCTCTTCTTGAGCACCATCTCATTGTATGGATATAGGACATCGCGTTGATCCATTCATCCATGGATGGACAAGTATGTTGCTTTCTTACCTTGGGACCCGTGAATCGTGCTGCTATGAGCATTATGGACAGTATGAGCGTAAGACGGGCTCTTCTGTGATGCAAATACAGTTGTGGGGCTGCCTGGGCCAGGAGTGTGGTCTTTCTCAACCCCTGGTCCTCTATGTTGGGCCCGGTCTCTACATCCAGCTCTAAGGACTTGTCATTTTCACTGGGAAGTGGAGGGAGGGGGAGGGCGGAACCAGCCCACCTCTGCCTGAACCATTCTGCTTGTCATGCGCTGTTTTGTTTTTGGTTGTTAGCATGAAAGCCTACAGGAAGCAAGCCAACAGAAAAACGGATGGCCCGGATGACGAAGACCCCGTCATGGGTACTGTCACCTGGGTGAGTGACCTGGGTGTCTTATGGGGGGAGCGCTGGGCATGCCCCAGTTGCAAATTCTGAGGTAGTTCCACTATGCTTCTGCAAACCTACTCCCCTCACCGACTTCCCATCGTCCTGTTGGCACTCCTGCCTCAGTAATCACGCAGCCAGGCACCTGGGTGTTGTTGTCTTATCTGTTCATTCCTCTCCCAAAGTCAGGGAACCGCTCACTTCCTTTTTGATCTGCTTCCTAAGAATGCTGACCTCCCTTCACCTTCCTGGAATTTACCCTCACAGAGGGCAGGGACCACAGAGCTACTGACCACACTGCTCACCTCACCTTCTCTATCTCTTGTCCCCCAAAGTGACTCCCAGCACCTGCTCCCCCAAGTGATCTGTGATTTGGTTGTTGGGGAACCATGACCGCATTCCCAGGTTCTTCCTTTGAGTCTCACTAGATGACCTTTTCCATCTGTTTGCCTCCTTGGCTATGGGACAGTCCCATGGGTCTTCTCATGTTGCCAGAAAGACTCCCCCCTCCCCACTGCACCCCACAGTGATTGAGTTTTTGCATAAGTGGTTCCTATTCCCTGAAAGGGCCCACCTTCCTCGTGGTCTACCCAACCACACCTTCATATTCTTGCAACTCCTGTGCGTAGGTGGTCTCCTTCCCCGCTGGCATCTCATCCTCCCCGCCTCTGTGTTCCCATGGCCCCATGGACCTCCTCCATCCCACAAAGTCATCCTCGTATTTACCTCTCTCCTCTGCTAAGCTGCTGAGGTTTTGGATGACCAGGTGTTCCATTAGCAGGTCTCGCTCCCCTCTTGTCCGTCCGGCATATTCACTCTCCTCCTCTTATCAAAGTGGGCTTTCTGCTGCCCTGACCGGAATTGGCAACACATACTTTGTTCAGGAACAAACGGTGATCCGTGAAACAAACAGGGTTGACATTGTTTCACTTATCGTTGTGGTTAGGAGACGTCAACTCTGTTCTGACTCGCAGCCACCTTATGTGTTACTGAATGAAATATTCCCACTTCTGTACTGTCCTCACAAGGAGTTCTCAGGTTGGAGCCCATGGTGGCAGCCACTGTGTCCATCCATCTTGTCCAGAGGCTTCCTCTCTTTCACTGCCCCAATCCCTTACCAAGCATGGTATTCTTTTCCAGGGACCGGTCTCTTCGCATAACACGTCCAAAAAATGGGAGACCAAGTCTCAGCGACCTTGTCTTAAAGGAGCATTCTAGCTGCACTTCTTCAAAGACAAGACCTGTTTATTCTCTTGGCAGTCCATGATATCTTCTATCATCCTTTTTTATTGAGTCATGTTGTCAGGGACTCATACAACGCTTATCACAATCCATCCATCCATCTACTGCATGTCAAGCACATTTGTACATTTGTTGCCCTCATCATCCTCAAAACATTTGCTTTCTACTTAAGCCCTTAGTATCAGATCCTCATTTTCCCCTCCCTCCCCACCTTCCCCTTCCTTATGAACCCTTGATAACTTATAACATTATTATTTTATCATATCTTACACCGTCTGATGTCTCCCTTCACCCACTTCCCTATTGTCCATATCCCACAGAGGAGGTTATATATAGATCCTGTTAATCGGTTCCCCCTTTCTACCCCACCCTCCCTGTACCTTCCCGGTATTGCTACTCTCGCCACTGGTCCTAGAGGGATCATCCCTTCTGGATGCCCTATCTTTCCCATTCTTATCTGTACCCGTGTACATCCTCTGGTCTAGCCGAATTTGTAAGGTAGAATTGAGTTCATGATAGTGGGGATGGGGGTGGGGAGGAAGCATTGACAAACTAGAGGAAAATTGTATGTTTCATCATTGCTGCACTGCACCTTGACTGGTTCACCTCTTTCCCACGACCCTTCTGTAAGGGGATATCTATTTTGTATGGATGGGCTTTGGGTCCCCAATCTGCACTCCCCCTTCATTTACCATGACATAATTTTTAGTTCTTTGATGCCTGATACTCGATCCCTTTGATACCTTGTGGCCACACAGGCTGCTGTGCTTCTTCCGTGTGGGCGCTGTTGCTTCAGAGCTAGATGGCTGCTTGTTTATCTTCAAGCCTTTAAGACCCCAGATGCTATATCTTTTGATAGTCAGGTACCATCAGCTTTCTTCACCACATTTGCTTATGTACCAGTGTTAGTCTGGGTAGACTAGAGAAACAAATTGATAGACATGCATATGGATATAAGGAGAAGGTTTATATATAAGAGGAATTGTAAAAAATTGAGAAAGCATCCCAGCCCAGTCCAGTTCAAAGTCAGAAGTCCGATATTAGCCCATATACCCTATATCAGTCTATAAAGTCTCCTCCCGACTCACGAAGTCACAGGCCAGTGGGTGCAGAATCCTGGCACCAGCAGGGGTCTCCCCATGGCTCCTCGCTTCTAGGGCTCAGGGTCCATCAACAGCATCCAGTGGTGGTAGAAGCAACTCAGTGCTGGCAGGGGTCTCTGTGTGACTTCTCCAGCTTCAGAGGTCTGCTTCCACTAGGGTAAGGCCATGTGGCTTCTCCTCTGGCTCCTTCAGCTCCTCGGATGCTGCCATCTTGTCTTTTCCATAATTCATCATCTCTGAGACTAATTCCCGACAACTGGGGAGATAGCTTCTCATCTCCATGAGGGAAATATTTCCCAGAAGTCTCAGGAGAAAGCCATTTCCACACGGAAGCATCATTGGCTACTCAATGGCTATCTCCAGATGAACAGACTAGACTCCACCCCTACATCTCAATCATGAAATTAACATAAGCACCCAATGTTCAATATTCTTACAGAGCACCATAATTCAAATGCAACAGTTCTTCAGTGTCCACCGTTCATATGCATATGAGGTGATTTAAAAGACCATTGCTTGGCGCAGGCATGTTACTTAGAGCTCAAAGGCCCCTCTTTGCTCTTCAACGCTATCAAGTGCTGCAGGCCCACCCAACGCAATGCATTGTTTATCCGTTGACTGCTGCTTCCGCGCGAGCACTGCTTGATTTTTAAGGACTCCTTTTTTAAGCAGTCATCATCAGTTTAGCAACTGTGAGCCCACCATCCAGCCTAAGACCTAGGATGCTCAGGAAAACTAACATCTATCCGAGTGCTTCTCCCCAGACGCTCTCCTTTAAAGCCTCCATGGCTAGCATTAGCACAGTCTTAAATAACCCTAAAATATGGCACTAAGGAGCTCTGGTGACACTGCGGTAACAGTGCTTGACTGCTGACTGAAACATCCAAACCCATCCACCGACCCTGCCAGAGAAAGACCTGGGGATCTGTTTCCATAGGGAGGACAGTGTAGAGACACCCCCCCCCCACACACACACACTCTGTCACTCGAGGCCACTCAAAGTCAAAATGGGCTTGACAACACCAACAACAAGCCAAACAGTGTACACTTAGTTTTTAATTCTATTTCCCCCCCCCAACTATTAAAAAAAACCCTTTTATTGGGGACTCTTGCATCTCTTATCACAATCCACACATTCCTCCAGTGTGTCAAGCACATTTGCACATGTGCCCCATCATCATTTTCAAAGCATTCTCTTCCCACTTGAGGCCCTGATATCAGTTCTCCATTTCGTCCCCCTCCCTCATGAATGCTTGATAAGTTATAGATCATTGTTTCCATATCTTACAATGTCTTCAGTCACCCCCTCACCCACTTTTCCATTATTCGTCCTCCTGGGAGGGGGTTCTAACTGGTCCTTGGGACGGAGTCCTCCTTTCTCCCCCCAGCCTTCTCTAATCTTTCTGAAATCTTTCCTCTCCTTGTTGGGGTTGTCTATCCAGGATTTCCTGAGTTGTCTGCTCCCCAACTATTTTATGAGGAGGGAATCCAGAGCGCGTTCTATTCTGCCTGGTCAATCACCTTGAGTGCTGCTGTATCATCTCTACTGCAGTCAGTTTCAAAACAGTCTGTCCCTTCGTAACCTCTCAGATGCCAGCTTCCTCTTATTTCCCACCCCCACCTTCCCCCTCCCCCTCCCCGTCATACCCTCCAGGAACCTTTATTCTGGTTTTTGTCTCTAAAGCTTTCCCTATCTTAGATATCCTCACACTTAGATGTTAAAACTTCATTTGAACGACTTCTACACTTACATGTGGTGTCGTTGTGTCTCGTGCTCTCTTCCCCCCCCCCCCCACCTCATTTTAAAAATTGTAAATTAGGTGCGTGTCGGTGGGGTGAGGGGCATATGTTTCATGCCATCAGCTCGGAGTTTCAGCTGTTTCAAGAACTGATCCACCTCCCCCCCAAACACTTACTGGCTCCTTGATTACATTTCTCTCACATGTGCTTTATAATCGTCCACCACACCAGCGCGAGGACACGTCCCCAGTCAGATGTTTTCATTTCTCTTCCTTCCCTCGCCCTCTGCCCTCGGCAGTCTCCCAAGCCTCTTCCTTTTGTCGTGAACATCTTTCTCCTGGATCCATGAGAGATCACGTCTCAAGAGTGGTCTCCTTGCCCATCTGCCCTTTTGTGATTGGGGGATCCCATGCGCACTTTTTATGGAGGTACTTTTGGTAATCAACGCCGTCTTGCAAAGATTCGTCCCTGTGGTTGACCAAAAGGGCAGTGCGCTCATTTCCCCCACTCTCTTGTCTCCCCTGGTAGAAATCACACCACGGCGTGTTGGTCCAAGCTTCTATCCATGGGCATTTGAGTGATGGCCAGACGGTGCGATTCATGTCTTGAGCACTTCATGACAGTTCCAAAGACAGACTTTGGGCTGGTGGCAACACAGCAGCGACCTTTTTGGTCTCTAAACTCTGCACAGGGAGGAGGCCAGGTTCTTTCCAGGGCGTAACACACTCCATGAGCCAGGCAGTCTTGTAACCAGTGTATTTAAACACATCTCAATAGAAAGTCAAGAAAAGCAGGCGAGATTTACCAGGAAGTGGGAGGGAGGGAGGGCTCTGTTCTGTTGCAGCAGTCAAGAAGTTCTACCCATCTGGGCTCTTAGCTGGTTTCTTATACCATTTTTGTGGTTGTAGCCATTGGTGTGGTCGTGGGTGTTCCCTCACCAAGGGGTCCAATCTCAAGTGTTGAGTCGATAGCCTTGGATTCTCGCCTGTTTTGGCAGTCACTTGGTTGCTGACGTCTTTTTTTCTTGGTGGCCTTCCGGTGGGTCTTGTTATGGGTCATGGTAGCTCCATGGTGTATGCTTCGTGCAATGCAGAGACCTCCTTATTCATGGAGTCTGTGGCTGTGAGTTGCTGTAGAAACCGATTCTGATTCACGGTGACCCCAAGGATGTAGGGCAGAGATGCCCCACTGGATCTTTAAGGAGCCCGTGACCTTGCAGGGGATCACCAAGCCTGTCTTCCCAGGTGCTCTGGGGGGCCTTAATGAGCAACCTCTTGACTAGTCATTGAAGGTTTCATGGTTTGTCTCAGCCAGGGACTTTTTTTTTTTTACTATTGTATATGATATATTTTATAAAGTGCATGTTCTGATTGCTTGTGAATGGAGTGTTTTTACAGGTATTCTCTCATCCGGGGATGTATGTCACACATTGTTCTTGGGTGTCATCAGAATCTTCTTGCTATGGTGCCTAGAGAGTTACTAGGTCTTCTTCATAAGCCCAGAGAGCCCTGGGGTCCATTGGGAAACCAGCCTCCAACAGCTGAAGGGCCAGAAGCGACAAATGTATGGTGATGATAGTAATGTCATAGAGGACAAGAAAGATTGGAGGAAGAATGCAATAAAGGAGTTAGACACATTTTATGGTAACATGCTCATCTCAACTCCTCTTGATGGACCCTGGGAATCTGATTGAGCTGAAGAAGTGGGTGAGAGTGAGTCTTTCTTACCTTGGAACATTTATAGGCAGACATAAGATATGTATATTCAGTAGTGACATATGTCACCCGGTGGGCGGAGTCTCCATTAAAGGTCCCTTGGTTCACAGGTGAGGAAACTATGAAAGTTATAAGGGAGCTTGGGTGTCACGGAGGAAAGAGAGAACAAAAGGAGTGTGTCTGCAGAAGGACAGGGAGAGATAATCAATCACGTGCTCACTTTAAGGCAGCAGAGCTGTTCAGGGAAGAATCTGTGGGAATGATGTTTCAAGTAGGATCATGTACCTGGACTTTACCTCTAACTTATCTAAATGGAGGCTTTTCTACCTTGAAATACCAGCTTTCCAGATTCCTTCTGTTTTAAGTTAGGGAATATAGTCCTTGTCATGTTTTCCCTGGTGTTAGGTTCTCAAACTTAAGCACTTGACTGTTAGCAGGTAAATCAGTGACTTAACCCTATCCACTGCCCCAGAGGAGCAAGATCTGGCAGTCTGCTTCACTAAACATTACAATCTTGAAAAACCTCTGGAGGCAATTCTATCCTGTCCTGGGAGTTGTTAGAAGTTAGGATTGACTTCTTTTGGGGTGGAGGGGAGTGGGGGGGGTTATTCATAAGCCAGCTGAACTGTTCTTTCTTTGTGAACACACACACACACACACACACCAAGAATTAGCTCATCCTTGTCGACTGTGGGCACCACATAAGAAATGAGGATCTTCAAGAAGCTTGTGGAAAAGACCAGTCATCTTTTAGTTCCGTTTTCCCACGCACTTTCTAGGGTCCTGTCCTATCTGCTCTCATGCAAACCCCAAAGGGATATGTTCCTCCAGCCCCTCATTCCCAAGAAGTGTCAGATGTCCACAAATGCCCTCGTCTTCTGAATAATCCCACTGATGGGGAAGTAGGCGCAGAGAGAACTCACCTTGTAACGGGAAGTCTGTGCAACACTACCATGTGTGCAATATGCAATGACAGATAGACTTTTCAGCGGTGCCTTTCGATTTCCCCACGGCGAGTCAACTCGGAGCTTCTTCTTCCCACTCCACCCTGCCCCCCACCTTCTGCACGGGTGCCTCTGAGTCCACTTCAGGGTTCAAGCCTTCACAAGAGCGGGTTCTCTTCTGGAGGACACCCTCCTCTTGAGATGTCAGCTGTCTGGGGTTTGTCCTCTCAGTGGATGCAGCAATGAGTTAAGAGACAGTTATGCTTTGACTCGATGGCCTGTTTTCTCTCCAACTTTCTGAGGTCCCCTAGGAGGATTCTTTTGCAATGTGCCCTTGGTGGATTTGAACCTCCCATCTTTCGGTTAGCAGCCGGGCGTGTTCTTCGTTTGCAGCACCCAAGCACTCCTCTTAGTCAATGGAACCTTGTGCGGTTGACTGCCTCCATGTTGATTCTGGCTGAGAGCGATCCCTTGTGATGGAGCGCCCCTCCCCCACAGGGTTTCCCCTTGCTGCCATTGTTATGGCAGGAGGTCACTAGGCCTTTCTTGCACCGCATGGGTTCGTATCTCCAACCTTTCAGCTAACTGCCACCCGTTGAATCATTTGCATGACCAGGGCTCTGTTCTATTTCTACGGAAATCTTGTGACTTGTCTCTCATGATTAGTTTAAAAGAATTCACTTGTTTGCTCTCTCTTTATTCTCATTTTATTAACATTGTTCTTGGTTTACTTACTGGTGAATTCAAAGGGTACTTGACTAACTCGTCGCTTAGCTAGATACTCGGATGATTGCTTTTCAGGACCCTTCTTTCCTTACAAAAATATTTCTGCCTCCAGTTCTCTGAGAGCATGACTTTCACGCCATCACACATGTTTGAGTCCGCATGTTGTGCTGCCATCCTTCAATCCTTAAAATTGTTAAACCCTCAAGATGTTTTGTCTCTGGAGTCATATGCTGTTTGCTCCCACCAGTCTATCTTTTACTTTCCCTTGGTTCCACTTTCCCACGTTTCTCCTTTCTTACACAAAACACTTCCTCCTCTCCATGCTTGCTGTCCTCCAGGCGCCAATGAGCCTGTTCTAATTCACAGCAACTGTACCCACAGCAGCACAAAGCATGGCCTGGTCCCCTCATCCTCCCTCCTGTTTGGCCTGTCGGAGCCCATTGTTGCTCTTCCCTATCAAAGACGACTTCCCTCTCCAGGGCGTGGTCTCTCCTGATAACAGGTGCACAGTCTGTGAAACAGTCTTGGCCATCCTTGCTTTTAAGAAGCATCTAGTGGTACTTCTTTCAGGACAGAGCGGTAGGGTCTTCGATCAATTCGCAATGCATTCTTCACCGACATCACACTCCACACGTCTCCCTTCTGCACGGTCCAGGTTTCTCAGGCGCATGAGTTGATGGAAAATACCGTGGCCTGGGTCAGGTGTACCTTCGTCTTCAAGAAGGACATCCTTGAGCTGAGCCCCGGTGGCCTAAGTGGTTGAGTGCGGGACTGCGGCCTTGGTGGTTCAAATCCAGCGGTGGCTCTCAGGAGCAGCGCTGGGGAGCGCCCACGACCACCAGAGGCAGTGATGCCCACAAAAACAAACAAACAATCAAACAAACAAAAGACATCCTTGCTTGTGAACACTTTGCAGAGGTCTTTTGCAGAAGTTCTGGCTGGTACAGCATGGCATTTCCTCTTTTGACTTTGTTTCCATGGGGGCTGAGTGCAGATTCAAGTAAAATGACCTTGGCAACCTTCATTTTTTCTCTGTTTATCTGGGTTGTTTGTTGGTCCAGCTCAAGGCTGTTTTTTATTACTTATATCGACACTCTCAGCCAGCCAGGTTGTGTCACCTCCGTATCACTGGTTGTTAAATGAGTCTTTCTCCAACTCAGATGTCATCTTTCTTTCTTTCTTTCTTTCTTTCTTCCTTAATCATTTTATTGGGGGCTCACACGACTCTCATCACAATCCATACATCAATGCATTGTGTCAAGCACATTCGTACGTTTGTTGCCAGCATCATTTCCAAAAAATTTTATTTCTGCTCGAGCCCTTGATGTCCGCTTCTCTTTTCTTCTTCTTCTTTTTTACTTCCTTCCTTCCTTCCCTCCCCCCACCCCCGCCCCCTGCCACACACCATCGTGTGTTTCTTTTTCTAACTACAGTCCAGCTTCTCGGATGAGTTGCGCAGCATACAGCCTGAAGAAGTGTGGAGAAAGGATACAGTCCTGATGCACACCTTTCCTGATTTTCCATCACATTAAAACAATTGCCTCTTGGTCTCAGTATCGGGTTCTCCTGAGCACAATGAAATGCCCTGGGATTTCCACTCTTTCCGTAACCTGCTATGATTCACACAGTCAAAAGCTTTTAAAATCTTAACAAAACAGAGGTGAAGATCTTCCTGGCATTCTCCATTTTCAGGCCAGACCCCTTTGACATTAGCAATGTTACACACCTTCATCTTTTCCTTCTTCTTCTTTTCCATTTAATAATATTTTTTGAGGGGAGGCATCACTGCCTCTGGTGGTTGTGGCCACTACCCAGTGCTGCTCCTGAGAGCCGCTGCTGGATTTGAACCACCAAGCCCGTGGGCCGCAGTCCCACACTCAACCACTTACACCACCGGGGCTCATTCCCATTTAATAACTTTTAATTCTCTGGTAACATAATCTAGTTTTTTTAAAATATCATTTTATTGGGGACTCATACAACTCTTATCACAATCCATATATACATGCCTTGTATGTCAACCACATTTGTACATTTGCTGCCCTCATCATTCTCAAAACATTTGCTTTCTACTTAAGCCCGTGGTATCAGATCCTCAATAGCCCCCTTCCCTGCTCTCCCCTCCCTCATGAACCCTTGATAATTTAGAACTTATTATTTTGTCATATCTCACATGTCTGATGTCTCCCTTCACCCACTTCCCTATTGTCTGTCCCCCAGGGAGGGGCCTATATGTAGATCCTTGAAATTGGTTCCCCGTTTCTGCTCCACCTTCCCTCCACCCTCCCAATATTACCACTCTCAACACTGGTCCTGAAGGGATCATCTGTCCTGGATTCCCTATGTTTCCAGTTCCTATCTGTACCAGTGTACATCCTCGGTGTACATCAGTCTAGCAGGATTTGTAAGGTTGAATTGGGATCATGATAGTGGGGGGGCGGGTGAGGAAGCATTGAAGAACTAGAGGAAAGTTGTATGTTTCACCATTGCTACATTGCTCTTGACAGGCTGGTTTCTTCCCCACAACTCTTCTGTAAGGGATTACACATCCTCTTCTGATTCCGGCTTGAGCCTCTGGAAATTCCCTGCCACTGCTCTGCTGCAAACCTCTAAAAATGGTCTTTGGGACAATTTCACTGGCATGCGCATGTTAAAGATGCTGTTGGACAATGTCTACATGCCATTGGAGAACCTTGTTTTGGGCAAGGGCATGAACATGGATCTCTCCCAGGCAGTTGGCGAGGTAGTCTCCCAAGTCTCTTGGCCTAGATGTGTGAACCTTCCGATGTGATATTCATTTGTTGAGTCATCTCAGTTGGTGTCTCTCCATCAATGCCTATGGCTTGGTGCCCTCAACCATCCAGCTCAGACTTCTTCCTTCAATATCATAAGTTCTTGATCATTTGACACTTTCTGAAAGGGTAGCATGTCAACCGATTCTTTTGGGTACAGGGATTTTGTGTATTTCCTCCTTCCCCCTGTCATCTTTTTATGTTTTCTGCCTTGTTCAATGTCTTTTTTTTGTAGAAGGTTCAGATATTGCACCTTGAGGCTTGGACTCTTCCTTCAATTGTTTCCGTTGAGAAAGGCTGAACATATTCTTCCCTTTGTGGCTTCTTTTTGGGGGGGTGGCTGGGGGGCATCGCTACCCTCTGGTGGGAGTAGGAGCCCTTTGGGGTTTCTAACTCCAGGTCTCTAACAGGATAGTTCGGTGTGCTTTCACATCTCCTTTGTACTGGATTTTTGTGAGGATTGAACATGGCCTGTGCCCTCCATACGAGCTAATGCATTAAGAAAAAAAAAAGATCAAATACATTAAAAAAAAAAGATCCAATGCCTTCTAGTACTTCATGTGCTTGTCATTCGAAATGAATTCATGTGTCACAAAAGCATTTGAGTCCATTTCGCTGGCAGGAGAATATTAAGGATACTGTTGGGAAAAAAAAGTCTACATGCCATTGGATCTTTTCCTCCTCTTATGACTACACAGACCAGTATTTCCACCTGAAATTCTAGAGCACATATATACTGTTACAATGAATGAGTGCACAGTTGCATCCACAAGAAATGTGTATGTTAAAAGAATGGATACAAGGAGACCCCACTCTCCCTGTGGAGACCACCCCCTGACTCCATCTTCTCTTTCTTATCCAGAGTTCCAGGCAGAAGCCCTGCCCATACAGCCCCCAGGGCCAAATGCCCCACTCTGGGAACACCTCTCCCTCCACAGAGGATCAGGAGCTCCATTACGCCTCCATCACCTTCGATGAAATGAAGTTGCAGGAGACTAAGGCCCCGGGGGCCAAAAGCACCACAGAATACTCAGAGATCAAGACCAGCAACTCAGAACGTGACACTTAAAGCGCGGTCCTTGTTGGAGGGACCACAGACTGCCTGGGAGGGAAAGGAAGGGTCTGGGACTAACAGATGAACCAACAGAGCCCCCTTGAGACCCTAGGAGAATATCACGGTGGTTCGAGTGGGGGACGGAGGGAGAGGGTCAGTGAAGGCTGATGTGGGGAACACCCATGGAGATGATTCCACAAGTGGACAGGACACTGGAAGACTCCCTCTTGGAAGCCAAGACACTTGGAAGACGACTACCTTGTCCACGGACTGGAAGAGACCCAGGTCTGGGTGCCCATTTCAAAAAGGAGAGTCCATGGCAGGCAGGCCTGCCTGATCCGAAGGCTTCCCTCCAATGGTGTGACTGTCCGGGACCTGATGATGAGATGAACTGACACCGTGTCCCAAATAATGGGGTCGAACCTAGCAACCGCCAGGAGGATGGTGTCGGACCAGGCTATGTTTCATTCGGTTTTACGGCAACGCACACGTGACGGCAACCCGCATACCAGTGTCCCCAGATCCAGCAGAAAGATGAAAGGTGATGGCGTTCGAGAGATACAGTACGATTCCTTTCCTAAGGTGCTGCTGCTAAGCGTTCACACCACGGCCCTGCGCCTCAGCGCCCCACTCTGGGGACCAGAGAGCGTGTTCCCTACCTCAAAAGCGTATTAAAAACACAACAAAACAAAAACGCCTGAAGACCAAGGCGCAGACTTCCTTTCACTGTTGGGGTTGCTCCTGCTCGCGGAACGCTTCAAAGACTCCTCCATTCAGAATGTGGCATCTTCTGACCTCCTCAGGGTCACCTGCATCTGTTTGGATTAGTCAATCCTTCTAGAATCTACCCTTGCGTCCCGACTTCCAGCTCCTCCCTCATGTCATAGAGGTGTCCCAGGGAGCTCTTTCCAGTATCTGCAGAGAAGCTGTGGGATCCAAAAGGCGAACCCGACTCTGTGGTTCTTAGACAAGCACCTCCCCATGGTGTTGAAAGCCTTTCAGGTGTGGGCAGGACAGAGATCCCTGCTTGTACCCCACCTGGGACTGCAAGAGTCAAGTTCCCAGATGTTTCTGGGGTGGCAGGGCCTGGGCCTGTCGCTTTCTGCTTCCCCTCTCATGGGGGAAGGATGAATAGATGAGATGTGATCTCATGAGAGAGGACCACTCGGCTCTTTCCTGGCCCGGAAGATCATAGTCCACAGTGCACCTGGCATTATCTATTCACTCCTTGGCAGTCCACACTGCCCTGGGAGGATGCACCACTGAGCCAGAGATAGGAAGAAAGGCAGAGAGAAGGAACCTCTTTTCACCCCTTATTCCAACTCAGACTGCTGCACAGCTGGGGAATGAGATCTTTAGGCTGCAACCCCAAATCGGCCCTCCTCTCCAGGACTCTGATGTGGTTATTTCAGCATCTTCTGCTCACCCCTAGTCTGGACACTTTCCAGTCAGAAGACAGGGAAGACGTTAACTAGTTTTTCTTTGCCCCGGCCCCCAGACTGTTCAATCCAGAAGGGGGTGTGGTAATCTCCCTCCCACTAGCTATCCTGATCCCTTGGGCTTGTGGAAGCCTCCTAACCCAATTATTAGAGTGAGTGACCCCAGCTCCTGCCGGTCCCCACTTGCCCCTTCCCACCAGGACCATGCTAATTGTGTAAATATACATACTATATATATACAAGTGTGTATATTAAATTCATTTATTAATATACTCATATGGATATTACACCTGCCCTGCCATGTCTTAAAACAGCAACAACAATAATAACAAAACACCAACAACCCAGCCCTTCAGGGTCTCACTGTTCTCTCCTCCTGGGTCAATATGGGTAGACCAGAGAAGCAAATTCATGGAGACTCATAAATGCATAAGAAACTGAATAAAGGGGCTGAGCCCCGGTGGCATAGTGGTTGTGCGTGGGACTGCGGCTCACTGGGTTGGAGGTTCAAATCCAGCAGCAAGGCTGGGCCTCCTACTCCCACCACCAGGGGGCAGTGATGCCCCCCAAAACCCAAAAACCCCAAAACAAAAAAAAAAAAAAGGAAAAAGAAACTGAATAAATGCACAAGAGCAACTGAAAATCAAGAGAACATCCCAACCCAGATCAATTCTGTAAGCCCAAGATTAGCCCATATGTCCAATACTAATCTATGAAGCCCTCTTCAGACTCATGACACACATGTGATGACGCCGAATGCAGGAGGATCAAGGCCAGTGGGCGGGAAGTCTTGTGGATCCAGTGGCATTGTAAGCATCTCAGCACTGGCAGGAGTCTCCACGTGGTTCTTCCAGCTCGGGGAACTAGCATAGTTCGGTGTGTCTTGTCAGCTGCCATGTCTCCTAGAGAGTGAGCAGAGAGAGTGAGTGTCCCCCAGACTCCTCAGGAGAAGGCCATGCCCACATAAAGGCCTCATTGGCTATGACCTGATTGACAGGCTAGACCCCACCCCTTCCCTCTAAAGCCTCCAATGGACAAATGATTATGCAACTACCAGAACTCCATTGTTCCAACCCCTTGGGCCAGTCTTCCCAGCCCCTTTCACTTTGAGTCACACTGCATTGGCTTTGCATTTTGATTTTTTTGGGAGGTGGGTGGCATCACTGCCTTCTGGTGGGAGTGGGAGGCCCAGCCTTGCTCCTGGAGAGCTGCTGCTGGATTTGAACCACCAAGCCAGTGGGCCGCAGTCCCGCACTCAACCACTAAACCACCGGGGCTCAGCCCCAGATTTGCACTTTGGGACCCTCTTTTGGAGGCCCTGACATCTTTTGTCCTTCCACCTAATCGTTCCCTTCAAAGCTGCTTGGGTTTGTGGACCAATTTGGGTTGGAAAGATCGATGGAAAAAAGAGAGCCTCCTCTTCCAACATTGAGGTTTGGAATGAAAAAGAAAAGCACGTGAGTCTGAAGCCTCCCCCACCCCCCGCCCCCAAACTTCTACACCTGTGAACATGACAATGCTTTCACCTACACTTTAGAAAGAGGAGTCCTGATGGCCTTGTGTGTGACTTGTCGGGGGATGATCCTCAGAGTCAGCAGTTCAAAGTCACGTCCAGGCTGCTCAGGGGAAAGACAAGGCTCTCTACCCCTGTAAAGAGGTATCGTCTCAGAAACCTAAGGAGGCAGTTCTTCCCTGTCCTCTAGAGTCACTGTGAGCGAGCATTAACCTGAGGGCAGTGAGTTCGATTTGGGGTTTCAGAAGATAGTCATAAGGAAAGGATTGTGGGGGTTCCCTAGGTGGTGCTGGGAGGGCACTGGTCTGCAGGATCCATCCCCTAAATCCAGTCTTCAGGAGCAAAGAAGCATGTCAAGTCACCATTATCATTTTTTCCCCTCACCATTATCATTTTGATCATGACAGATGAAGTTGTTCTGGGAGCATCAGTCTTACGCTGAAAACAATAAAATATTTGAAGTAAAAAGAAGGGAGAAAAAAAAAAGCCCTCAGCATATTTATGGTAAGAGCATAGAAGACCTGAAGAGGAAGTGGGGCCACTAATGTGGGGAACAGAAGGATATCGCCCACGTTGTCTCTCCCAAACACATGCCAAACTTAGCTGCTTGCTACACACGGTAAATGACACTTGGAGGTCGTCAAAAGCGATCAGAGCTTGTTTTTCTTTTGGGTTACCAGCCATCTAGAGCAAACAGCTGGATGGTCTGTCCCATCTAAGTAGGGCCCTCCCCTGTCTAATTAGGATAGTAGTAGACTACTTCCTTGTAGGAGCCCAGGGAGGTCAAGCCCACTCAAGGGTGACCAACGTTGGCCGCCATCATTAATCTAGGGTCTGCCCTTCTTATCACACATATACCCCTTGACCCTCCCCTTCCTATTATGTGTACACCCCTAGCTCAACTCTTTCTTGTCACTCTGATGCCTATTGCACACCCCTTTCCTGTCATGTGTATGCCTATTGTATGTCCCTTTCTGTAATGGGTGTGGTTATCTGTAATCACACCCTCTAAAGAGATACAAACCTTGATTAGCAAGAAATGCAGTCCTCCTCCCCTGCCCCCTCTGCCCGCACTGTGCGTGGACCTGGCTGTTGAGATCATGGCCATCCAGGAAGGGAGTGTGCTGCTATGAAATGCGTCTGACTCCATGACTTCACTCTCTCTTCTACCTCTCTTATTCTTTATGACTTTATGACAATCTCTATGTATATTTTAACCATATAATCGTGTTTATCGAACCCTTGATTAGTTGTGTGGGGCTGGCCTTCCCCCACATACTAAGGCAAAAATTTTGGGGGCGAAACCCCGAGTCTAGAGAATAAAGCAAAATACCGACACCCAGATGTTGGCCATACCAAAGCCTTAGGAAAAAAAAACCAACTTCTTCTTCTTCTTCTTCTTCTTCTTTTTCTTCTTCTTCTTCTTCTTCTTCCTCCTCCTTCTTCTTCTCCTTCTCCTTCTCCTTCTTCTTCTTCTTGATAGGTCCTTCTGTAGGAAACCAGCGTCACACTGGGTGTGGATCAGGATAGGCATGGAGTCATCGGTTATGCTGTAGAGTTATTGATCATGTGCTTGGTGGGAGTGAGGTGAGGCTCTCTCCTCCTGCAGAGATGCACAGCCTTGGAAATCCACAGAAACAGTCTCCCCTGCCCTACAGGGTCACTCTGAGTTCGAATTGGCTCAATGGCCAGTTAGTGGTTTTTTTAAGGGTGACCTAAAGAAAACTACAGATGAGCTGAGCCGAATAGCAGCCAGAGAAAAGGGACGACAGATTCCCTTCCAAACTTCATGCAACAGCTGAGCTATTCAGTAGCAATAGTGACACATGGAATAAAGAAAATTATAGGTAATTATAGATTCTAAACTGATGCTGCCTTCAATCTGTTTAGAATCTATTATCAAAGAAGATATAACTAAAGAAGAAATTAGAGAAGAAAGCAATAAAGATTTTTTTAGGACCAAATGAATGAGAAAGTTTGCATCCTATAGTTAATTAGAAGATAATTTTTAAATTCCTAAAAATAACAAAAGTAAATCCACGGGGAGATAAATGTGTCTTATGTTTTCTAGTATCTACATATTACATCTTAATGTAAAAAAAATTAAAATCCTCATAACGAGACCCATAAGCAACATCATAATAAACAGAGGAAATGTGGAAGCTGTCAAGAACTCCGTTTTTCTTGGATCCACAGCAATGTTTTTGTGTGAGAGTAAATTAGCCTCCCACAACAAATTAGGTTCTAAGGACGAGTTTTACAATTAATAAGACATAAAAGAAACGGACAGAGAATGCAGTGTGCTCCCCTCCTCCATGGGATGAGAGAGAGAGAGAGAGAGATAGTGAGAGAAACAGACCACACACACACACACACACACACAGAGTATTCTTTCACCAACTTATACAGTCTCAGGACAAGCAAGCTACAGACAGCCACAGACATAATCGAGTAGGGAGTGTCCTAACCTAGATGCCTCTGAGTTCATTGGGGGAGAAACCCAACACCAATGCTGAGAGCAGGGAGAAGGGAGTGGCTTGTCCTCTTAGTGAGCAGCATGCCTGCTCTGGAAGTGACATCATCTCCTGTCGACTTGAGGGAAGGGGTGGAGTCTAGCCTGTCAATCAGGTCTTAGCCTCTCTGTGGACCTGGCCTTCTCCTGAGGATTCTGGGAACTCCTGTCTTCCTCCCTGGAGGCACAGAACACACACTCTCTGCTTCACCTTTCTGTTGACAAGGCCCGTGGGGCCACCCTGATGGCAGCCAGAGGTGAAGGAGCCACATGGAGATCCGTGTCAGGCCGAGATGCTTCCACTGCCACAGGCTCCACCACTGGCCAGGGATCTTCTGCATTCAGCATCATTGCATGTGCTGCATAAGTCTAAAGAGGAATTGATGGGCCAGTATCATAGATATGGGCTGATATTGAACTTAAGGATTCGATCTGGACTGGACAGGGCTGTATTGTTGTTGCATAATTGCTTCTTGATATAAAATCCTCTGGCACATATACGAGAGTCTCTGGATTTGTTTCTTTAGTCAATGCGTCTGCTCCTATAGAGAGGGGCTGCTGGAGCATAGTGACCAACCATGTGCTTGTAAGAGGTAACATTAAGGCAACACAATTGTTTTTAAAAGTCATTTTATTGGGGGCTCTGACAATTCTTATCATAATCCATAAGTACATGCATGGTGTGAAGCCCATTTGTACATAGGTCGCCTTCATCATCCTCAAAACGTTTTCTTTCTACTGGAGTCCTTGGCATCAGCTCATTCCACTCCCCCTCCCTCCCTCATGAACTCTTAATAATTTATATATTTTTTTCTTGTCTTCACTGACCGCTGTCTCCCTCCACCCACTTTTCTATTGCCCATCCTCCTAGGAGGGGGTTATATGTCAACCACTGTGATCCATCCCCCCTCCCTTCCCCCACCTTTCTCTTACCCTTTTGGTTTTGTTAATGTCATCATTGGTCCTGTGGATTTTATCTGTCCTGGGCTCCCTGTGTTTCCAGCTTTTCTCTGTACTAGTAGTGTACATGCTTTGGTCTAGCTGGATTTGTAAGGTGGAATTGGGGTCATGCTAGTGGGGGGTGGGGTGGGGCAGGAAACATTGAAAAACTTAGAGAAGCCTGGTGCTTCAGGAGACCGCCCCCACAGGTGAGGCGTTCACTCAAGAGTAAAACCCATCACTGTGCGTCCCAGCAAACCAACATCCCACAGTGGGAGGGCCAGAAGGCACAGCGAAGGATCACAGTGAAGTCACAGAGGCCAGGAAAGACAGGAGAGACTGCAAGAAAGGGGTCAGACCCATGGTAGGGTAGCATGCTCACCTCGGCTCCTCTTGATGGACCACGTGGAACTGGGAGAAGTGAGAGAGCCCCTTTACTATCTTGGGACATTTCTAGGTCACCATCAGACATGCCTAGTCAGTAGTGACACGCGTCACAAGGGGGCGGTATCTATAGTCAGGTCCCTGAGCTTACAGGTGAGGAAACCTCATACCTGCATTGAGGGACGGTCCAAGGGGGGGTGGGGGTTGGGTTGGGTGACAGGGCGGGAAGAGAGAGCAACAAGATAGGGTGCTAGCGTCAACTGTGTGCTCACGTGAAGGCAGCATAGCCCTTGGGAGAGAATCTGGGAATGATATGTAAAGCGGGATCAGACACTGGGACGTTACCGGTAACTTAGCAACGTGGAGTACCACCTTTCCAGATCCCCTGCGTGGTACATTAGGGGATAGAGTCCTCCGCAAGTGTAGAGTCAATGTTGCTTCCTAGAGACCAGGTAGGCAGAGCAGGACTTCCCTGGGGGCTTCTCAAGGCTGGAATTCTACAATAGTTGCGATTTTTGCTGAGTGACATACATAGACTGTGCCTCTTCCTCTCCACCCTCCTGCCTCCGCCCCCACCCCACCCCCCACATTTGGGGAATGTTCCAGCCCCAAGCCAAACTCGCGGCTGCCCGATAGGACAAAGTAGAACTGCCCCTTTGGGTAAAGTGACCAGACGTCCCGCTTTCGGTGGGACAGTCCCGATTTTAAACAATTTTCCCCGCGTCCCACGGCGTTAAAAAAAAAAAAGTCCCGATTTTTGGAAAGGATGCACGACAAGCTAGAGAAAGGTGCAAGAAAGGAAAGGGAATATACCCCCTCTACCCCCCTACCCCATCCCCCTCCCCATCTCCACCCCTGGTAAATGGTATCCCGCTTTACCAGTGTTAAAATCTGGTCTTTGCCTTTGGGGCTTCTGAGACTTTAAATCGATGGTTCCCAACCTTCCTCCTGCGGGGACCCTTAAAGATTGCTCCTCACCCTCGCCCCAACCATAAAATTATTTTCGTGGCTATTTCATCACTGTCCTTCTGCCACTGTGATGCCTCTCGTTCGACCATCCCCCCCCCCCCGGGGTCGTGACCCACAGCTTGAGAACAGCTGTTTTAAATCATTGCAGGCGTCCACAGCCTTATCTCGCTCCCGCAGAGCAGCTGGTGGATTCCACAGCTGACCTTGTGGTCAGCGGAGTAGCTGGGAGGGGCGAGGTGAGGCGATCTGAAAACTGCAGGTGGACGTGTGTCCGGCAGAGGGAGCGCTTGGACCACGAATTCCTCCCCAACCGCAGGTGCGTCTAATGGCTGAGCGATGAGCCCACCTGTATCCAGTCCCGCGGGAGCATCTCATCTCCCCCTTCGCTATTCGCTAAGGCGGGCCCACCCAGCCTCTTAGCTTCCACCTCCTCCCCACCCCCACCCTGACCCTGCTTAACTAGCCAAGTCTGTTTCTTTGGGTAGGAAAAATAATGTGGGTCTGGGGGGCGGGGGGTGGGGTGGGTTATTTGAGCCTAACACATTTTTACAGAAAGGTATATATATATTTTTTTATGGAGTGGGAAAGTTGATTTCATTCCTTTTTATTTTATTTTTATTTTTCGATAAAGACGACTTCATGTGTGCCCTTGTGGCATCGTGGTGACCCGTGCGGCTGCTAAGCTAAAGTGACCAGATGTCCCGCTTTTTAACAACTTAACAACGTCCCACGGCCTTTTAAAATGAAAATAAATGTATTACAATACTATTTTTGCATGCTATGAAAATTGTTGTTGCTCCATAGAGACCAAATTTTTAATCAAGAACCTCCCCACCCCAGCCCTGGTCAATAGTGTCCCACTTAAAATCTGGTCACTTTATAGCTCGTCTAAAGGTCAGCAGTTTGAAACCGCCAGCGGCTCTGAGGAAGAAAGGCAGGACTTTTATTCCCATAAGGAGTTTCAGTCTTGGAAACCCCCGGAGGCAGGTCTACCCTGTCCTGTAAGGTTTCCAGGGGTTGACATCAACTCCATGGCACTGAGGTTTTTAAATTATTATTATTATTGTTATTCGTGAAACTGTGAGATCCATCCTCACATCTGGATGGGTCCTAAGGGACGATTGTGACATTGAAGGGAAGAAATGAAGAGACAGACAAAAGTTTTGGGGTTGCTCACCTCCCCCAGGGCTTCAGGAGCCAGATCAGAAAGTATTGTATTCTAATTCCCTCTAAGGACAGGTAACCATAAAGTAGATAGTACCGTAACCCTAGAGGTCCCTGAGTTCATTAGAGGAGTAACCTAAAAGTGAGGTTCACCTACCCTGGGGAAAGGTAAGGGAGAGTGACTGTCCCTGAGCAGGGAGAGCCATAGCAACATGTCTGCTCCCACAGATCAAGCTGCTGGCCAGATAGCAAACAGCCACGTGCGTGTCAGAGGTCACATTTTTCCATAGACAGAATATGGTTTTATTTTTCTGTTGTTCCCCTCACAGGAGCAGGGAAGGGCTTGATTTAGGAGCAGGTGCTGGTCAGAAAGGGGCTCTCCATCTCCAGCTGGCCAGGCTCCAGGTCACCTTTCTCCCTGGGCCTCCAGAGATCCCATGGGAGGCTCCGTGGGGGGTTAGGGATTGCTTCCTCCTGGTGGTCTCGTTTTAAGAAGCTCAGACCCGCCTGGTTTCTGCTGTGCCCGCTGCTGGTGACCCCTGCAGGCAGGCAGACTCAGGCCTAAGGGCTCAAGTTCATGTCTTGGGAGAACAATTCCAGGGAGAATTCTGCAGAGAGCAGTTAAAGCAGGGAGCCTTCAGAGGGGTGAGCTTCCCATTGCTCATCCCCCTGATGAGCTGTCTGTTGTATCTGGGGCAGCCGAATCCTTTGTCTGACTTCATTGGCAGTCTCTTGGGAGCCTGGCAGTGGATCAGGAGTCTGACTGGGGGGTTGGCTCCCCTGCTCTCGCATTTGCTGGGGGGGGGCGGAGAATCAGAGAAGGGTCTCCAAAACAGCGGTAGTTTCCTATCAGGTAGTAAGTCTCCCCATGCCAGGAAACTTGAGTTTCTCCAACTCCGCAGTAGAGGATGTAGTAGCGCCTGGGGGTCAAGAGGTGAGTAGAAACCACTGTTGGTGTCGCCAGTCTTGGTAAGCAGAAGGAAGCCATGGGTTGCTGGGAGCGGTAAGAGGTCACTTTAAGGCAGCGCGATGATGGGGGGAATGTGGTGTGGATCGATCTTGGTTATGAGACTGGGATTGGGACTTCTCTCCAACTCACATGTGTGAAAGCCTCCCTCCACGCAGACCCCTGGCCTGCCAGACTTCTGAAACGCGAAAATGAAGAATTTGCCTGCCTACCCCTCTCTTCCCATTCCTCAGTTCCCCACAGAGCAGGACAAAGGTAAGACAAAAACCACAGGTCTCAGATCAGCATGGCATCCAGTGGCTTCAAGGTCATGAGGCCAATGCTGTAGCTGCAGCTAAGTGCCCTTGAGCCCATCCCAGCTTACAGGCCCCTGGATGAACAACAGGAGGAAACACAGCCCAGTCCTGCATCCTCCTCACCCTGGTTCTTCTGTCTGTGCCCATCCATCTCCTCCAGGGTCTTCTTTACTGCTGCCCCTCAACATAACCAAGCAGAATGTCCGTCCCCACGGTCTACTCTCGCCTGACCACACGTCCAAAGTAGGTAAGAGGAAGCCTCCTCGAAGGAGCCTGCTGGCTGCCCGTTCCCCAAGACAGGTGCTGTGCAATGAAGACAGGACTCTTCCACAAAGACAGACTCCAAAATATGAAGCAAACTATTTGCCAGCATTTGGTGTGGAAGTTAAGTTA
>PVJH01028975.1:0-26634 GCA_004026705.1 Nesogale talazaci | reverse complement strand
GAGTTGGAAGGGATTTGAAGTGATCCGACTCGTTAGATTCTTTCTGCTTTCTTCAAATATCCTGGTGGTGGTTGTTTGAAGAACTGGCTAGAAAGGCGAATCTCTGTGGTATTCTTGAAATTCTAAAGGGGCGTCCGTGCCTCCTAAATCTAAATTATTTTCTTTCCTGTAAAATCATAGCTGACCTTTGTTTTCTTCAACATAGTTGGGTGATCATGGAGCCATTTGGACAGTCACCCAAGCGAGGCCCCCGTGCAGGAAGTAGGTGTTCCTGGTCTTCGCAGGTGTTCCAGGGCCTCCTGCCTCCACGTGGCTATGTTCAAGCCCACTGTAATCTCTGCTACTCATACATTTCTTGGAGAACTTAGACTCCAGCCCTGAGCTCCAAACTGAAATAGAAATCTAGTTAATTTTTAGTAGGACGCTTCATGGTTCGTGTACAAGGGGTCTGCAAAAAGCTCATGGAAAACTCCGTGTCATTTATATTCCATGTTCTGGGGACTTTTTCAAGCACCCATGTATGTTAGCGTAGCCTCATGATATATGAGGTTTTCATGATGACAGGCTTATGTTTACGTGGGTTTTTATTCATTTTCTGATTTTTAAGGACAGATACGAGTTGTAAGTTGAACAGGATAGGGGTCTGTCATTCAGCTAAAAATGCAGACAAGTATAATCTGCTATATTTCAACAGCTGTTTTCAACCGACTTTTGAAAAATATCCAACTCGGGACTGACCGTGCTTTTAGCAGCATTGTCTTTTTATCCTGATTCTGGCATGCACTTGAGTATGAAGATGATTTTCTTCCCTACCCTTCAGTACGCCACAAGACTGCAGTAGTGGGGAATGAGACAGGGAGGCTTGTGACCACACAGGAGGCGATGGCACGCAGAGAACAGAGCGCTGAGTGCAGCAGGGCCCACACATCCTGGGAGAGTGGCACTGCACAGCCCTGCCCAGGGCAAGAGGGCACACTTGGTAGAAAGATGCTATGCTTGGGGAAGCCGAGACAGGTAGTGTCTCCTCCAAGCCGCTGCCTCGAAATCCAGGCGCAGATAATTGATGGTCTTTCTTCTTCCTTGTTGTGGCAGATGTAGACCAAAATTTGATGGCTCGCCTCCAGAGAGTGAATAACACCCTCTCCAGCCAGATCGGCCGCTTGCAGAACATCCGGAACACCATCGAAGAGACCGGGAATTTAGCAGAACAAGCACGTGCCCGTGTGGAGAGCACTGAGAGGCTGGTGGAAATCGCTGCCCAGGAACTGGAGAAAGCCAAAGTCGCCGTTGCCAACGTGGTACGTGCTGGGGAGAGTCTGAAGCGGGGTAGGCGTGGGGGTCTCCGAGCAGTGAGTCTCTTCCTGGCAGGAGAGTGTTTCTTCATCTAAATTGACCCCGTCCCCTTTCACTTGCCTTATGCAGGGACCGAGCTCGCCATGCTGCTGGGCAGTATGCAGAGATCGCTATACACGGAAGCTCGTGAATAACAGAAGGGCCTTCGGCTTCTCCCTGAAGCTTTGCCCACCCCCAACCCCCCTTTGACTCTGGACCCCTTGACTGAAAGTGGAAGCATCAGCCCACAATCACAGTTGCTGGTGTAACGTAGAGTGCTTCCTGCTGAATGTATGTGATTCTGCCCTCTGAGATAAGTGCTTTGTGCTTCTCCATTCCAGTCAATCGTTCAACCGGAGCCCTCGGGGGACCCCAACAACATGACTCTCCTGGCAGAAGAGGCACGGAAGCTTGCTGAACGGTAACCTCTAGATCCCTGTTCCCCTGTGAAAATCTTTCCCCCTGCCACCCCCTCCCACTCCCCCAGAGCCGGGTTCTGGAACAGAGCCTTCGCAGGACAGCGTGCTGCTCTCTGCTGGATTGTCCTCAGCCACACATCCTCTGTCCTTGGCTTCCAAAACGAGACACTGTATCGTGGGCATTAGACTATGGTAGCTTACAGGCGAAGGAGGTTGTTGTTGCTCTTTTAATGAAAATGTTTATTTCTTTTATTGTGTCTCAGTAGACCAATCTTAGGTACATTTGAAAACCAGCCAAAGAACACAGGCACTAGGTCCTGCTCTTTAGAGGTTTTTTTTAAGTGTAAGATAACTTCTCCAGAAGACTTTACATTATATAGGATATCGAGTTAAAGTCTTTTTTTTTTAACCTGCTTGAAAGTTTCCTTCACAAAGCAGTCTTTTTATAGTTTCTTCACTGCTAAAACAGCCATTGACGTACAGTGAAAAATGAAAAGCTCACCCCGTGTTTGGTCTCCAAGCTTCGTCAATCTTTATAGGAGCAAACAGCCTTCTCCTTCTTCCAAGGAGTGGCAGCTGGGTTTGAACTGCCAACCTTGCTGTGAGTAGCCACTGCTTACTCAACTGCGCCACCAGGGCTCCTGATCACAGGTTCCCCAAAATGGTTTATTGAATCCAGAACAGCGTACAGCCCTGCTTTGCAGTCATGAGCTAGAGGGATAATGAGCATTACCTCAGATTCCAGCCCTAATGATCGGCGCGTCTTCCCTCTCTCTTTGGTCTGAGTAAGCGGCAGTTTGTGAGCTGCATCCTCTAGATCACAAACATGGGTGGTTTCTTTCTTTCTTCAAAATTTTTAAATCATTTTACTGGGGCTCATCCAACTGTTGCCATGATCAATACTTGCATCAGTTGTATGCAGTCCACATTTGCACATTTGTTGCCATCATCATTCTCGAAGCATCTTCCTTCCACTTAGACGTGGTTTCAGCTTCCCATATTTCCCCTCCCTCCCCCTCCCCCACGAACTCTTAATAATTTATGAATTATCATTACTTTGTCATGTCATACATTGTCCGATGTGTCCCTTCACCTACTTTTCCCTGTTGCCCGCACCCCAGAAAGGGGGTTATGTGTGTGTCCCTGCAATTGGTTCTCATGGATGGTTTCATAGCTGGATTTTCTTATGGAAAGAAGACAGCTGAAAGCACTTTGGTTTGCTCCCAAGAGTGTTAGGTCTTAGACATAAGTTAATTTTGGAGTGCATCGTTCAAGGATTATGAATGAAAATGTGTCATCCTTGAAAGAAGGGTTACATATTGCAGTGTGGCAAAGGATTCTGAACTTTCATTACTGGGGGGGAGACCCACAAACCTTCATGGTTACTGTAGCCGGAAGGCATGCCTTGGCTGACTTCATCACAGCTGTTGGTGTTGCGCTGCTGTTTCTGGGCAGTCATTAGGCTGCTCCGGGGAGGTGTGCTCCCAAGAAGTCTGAAGAGTCGAGTTTGACTTAAGACTTTGTTATAACTGCACTTATAGAATAGCATATATTGTTGTTACCGTATATACTCGTGTATAAGCCGAGTTTTCCAGCACATTTTTAAATGCAGTTTTGTGGTACATCAGGTGTTTCGGCTGACATTCGAGTTGGCTTATACTCAAGTATATATGGTAATAAAGATTAGGCATAGGATTTGGGTAACTTTTTTCTTATTAGGATACAAGATTTCATTGGTAAATTATTCTTAAATCTGTTAAGGTAGGTTTCTGAGAAAATAGAAACATTTACCTCACTCCCTGTAAATTTTAAACCCTTAATTTTGGAAAGTATACCTTTCCCAGTTTGTAGAGTGCTATTCTTAAACATGTTACCATTGAAATGATCAGAGAATTCCTGCCTCATGAGGTTTTCCAATATTGGAAGGACTCTGCCCAAATTTCTAACTGTACACCTAGAAAAGTGAGCACTGCCTAAATTCTACTTCTTCCCCTGTCAGAAGGCCTGTTTCACGGTTTGTTCTTTTTCTGTGTTACACTGCACAGCCATAAACAAGAAGCTGATGACATCGTGCGGGTGGCGAAGACAGCCAACGACACCTCGACAGAGGCATATAATCTGCTCTTGAAGACACTGGCAGGGGAAAATGAAACCGCGTTGGAGATTGAAGAGCTGAACAGGAAGTGAGTGTCAGTTGACAGGGACTTATACAGCCTTTAAAAATGTTCTCGGAGTCCCAGCAGGTCAGTGAATGTGGAGTTAGGGCATGCGCACACACAGTGAGATAGCCTTTCTTCATCATGCTTTTGAAATCATGTCAGGATTGGAGCCGGGGATGTGGAGTCACAGAGGTTTTATTTGATTCAGTGGCTGAACCTGCCCAAAGCGAGGACAAGCCTGGTCATCGAACATAAATTTGAGCAGAAAAGAAAAAGAACAACAAAAAACCCCAAAATAATCACAAAGTAGAGACCATGTACTTGAGCTATAAATGTTTAGACGGTGTCTCAGATAAAAGCTCCAGTTATGAGGAGATGAAGTGTAAGTTTCAGGGAGTGTTACTATTAAATAGCATTTCAATGTAGTGCTTTGTCTGCTGTCTGTCTGTGCTGTGGGTGTGCTCTTAGAATGTTGTGATCCTTTTGTGACCTGGAAAGGCACCCCGGTTGTTGCATGCAGTACCGCATGGTGGAAACCTTTGTCACTGTGCATTTGAAGAAACGGGCCTCACAGCTCCAATCCTACCACCAGAGGCTACTTGGGACATAAGTGTCCCACCATAATGGTACCGAAAAATATTACCAAACACAAAAATTTCCCCCCTAATTCCAAACTGCCTCCCATTACTGAAAACACATGGTAACAACAACAACAAAACAAAGCCGGAGATCACTTGGCCTCAAAAGGGCTAAGCTTTCAAGGGACACTGGGGAATACTATGATGCTGAAGTACTCATAGTATCACGTGTCTTGTTCCTTACCCTTAGATACGAGCAAGCAAAGAACATCTCCCAGGACCTAGAGAAGCAAGCCGCCCGGGTGCACGAGGAGGCCAAGAGAGCTGGGGACAAGGCGGTGGAGATCTATGCCAGCGTCTCTCAGCTGAGCCCTGTGGACTCAGAGGCGCTGGAGGTACGGGGGAGCTTGTACACACACAGCTGTGGGTCTCATTGCTGTTGGCCTTCCCCAGCTTCCACCATCAGCCCTGGGCTGCACTCCTGGCCCACCCCACCCCACCCCACCCCACATCCCATCCACCCCCAGTTTCCATAGGCTGTCCTGCGACTATCCCAGTCATCCTATTCCTCCACTCTCCAAGTGGCTCCCTGGTAAAATTGAATTCTGTTTTTCATGCAGTAGTGGAACGATGAGGTCAGGAATTCTGTCATTAGAAACAGTGAGTTCTTTAGCCATATGAATACTACTTCTGTAAAAGCAAGGTATCATTTATTGACATCTCTTCAAGCCGAGTACACCTGAGTCTGTACCGTAACCAGCTTTGATGGTGAACGGGGGAGAAGTAAAGGAGAAGGGTTGACACCAAAAGACCTTCATCAGCGTGCTTGGGGCAGATCCATGATGTAGGGGTGGGTGAGATGTGCTTTCCTATCTGTCCTCTATTTACGAGTAGTCAGATCAACCTCTGTAAGTGGGGGTGGGGTGGGTGAGGTCTTCAAAGAGTTCATGGGGAAATTGCCCGATTTTCCCACCAACCTGTGGTGGAAGCCCCTTTGCAAGTGTGTAATTTTTGCATTCAACTTGAAGTTTATTATTCTCGCCTATCCGAGATCTTGACTGGGTTTTTTACTGTAAAGGTGGCAGTCTCTCCAGACACAAACTTACTGGATAAGTCGCTGTGTCTGAAATCTGAGGGTAGGCAACACTGCCGTCTGATGCCAGCGATGGGATGGTCCCAGCTGCAGGGCTGGAGAAGTAGACTTGGGCTGGAAATGCGTGAGCGTGGCCAGGGGAAAGAGCCCCGTACTTTAGATGTTGGTGGCTCCACTGCATTCATTGTGTAAGAGCTGTCGCTTTTTTCCTTTTCTCGTTGGTCAAGTGATGTCTAATTGTTCTTTAAAAAATAAATCTTGGCTGTCTCAGGTCGCAGGGCAGGATTTCTCCCTCTGTTGTCATTCACTCTGTCTTCTTTTGGGGGTTCTCTTACCTCCTCTTAATAGCCATTTTCTGTGTCATTTTTCGCTCACCCCTGAACTCTCCCATGGCCCCTTCCATGCAGCTTTGCACGTTTTCCAGAGATAACATGTACTTTCTGAGATTGTGCTACCCGAATCTTCCTTTTCCCTCATCAAAGTTACTTGGGTTACAAAAGTGAACGTATATGTGTGTTAGTCCTGATAAACTAGAGAAATTTATGGGCATAAATATGTATATAAAGGAGAGGTTTATATACAAGAGTAACTGTACATTAAAAAAGCATTCCAACGGAATCCAGTCAAAGGTCATAAGTCTGATATTAGCCCTTATGTCTCATATCAGTCTATAAAGTCTTTTTCTGACTCATGAAGCACACTCAATGACACCATGACAATCACAGGCCAGTGGGTGCAGAGTCTTGTGTATCCAGTGGCGGCAGAAGCATCTCAGCACTGGCAGGGGTCTCCCTGTGACTCCTCCGGTTTCCAGAGCTCAGGGTCTATCAACATAGTGCCATGTGTCTTGTCAGCTGCAATATCTCCCAGGACATCAGCCTTGTGTCTTGTCATCTCCAAGGGGCTGAGTCATAGGTCTCTCCTCTCCAATATGGCCAGAATTCTCCAGAGAAAGCCAGGCCCATACAGAGGTCTCATAGGCTATCTCCAAATTGCCAGTCTAGACTCCACCCCTGCACTCCCAATCCAGAAATTGACACAAGGGTACATGACTGCCACACTATGTCTACGTAAAATGTATGTATGGTGCACATCACTATTGTCCTGTCCATTATTACCCCTTCCTGCTCACTACTTCAGCTTGTCTGAAACATCATGACCTCACCTGTTTGTCACAGAATGAGGCCAATAAAATAAAGAAGGAAGCTGAGACCCTGGACCTTCTCGTTGACAAGAAGCTGAAAGACTACGAGGACCTCAGGGAAGACATGAGAGGGAAGGAGCTTGAAGTGAAGAAGCTTCTGGAGAAAGGAAAGACCGAACAGCAGGTTAGCTTGATCTGCAGACTGCGTGCTCTCTTGAAGTCACACTTGAAGTGGTCCACATGTGAGCTGTGTCTACAGTGCCACCTTGTTTCCGGGGCCGGGGAGGATGTCTGGGGCCTGACGTGTGGTTCGCACCAAGGTGACGCATTAGGGTGCCCAGTCTGTGAGAATGCTAGTTGCCAACTAGTCTGTTCGGGCTTGTGGCAACCTTGTGTGTCTCAGAGCAGGCCTCTGCTCCCCGTGACTGTACCTGGCGCTGATCTCTCTGAAGGGATCTGCAAGCCTCTCTTCTGAAGTGCCGCTGCATGGATTCAAAAGCCCAACTCCCCATCAACAGCGGGGCCTGTTAGCCACTTGCATCCCCCGAGGAGGAGGAGGAGGAGGAGGCGGAGGAGGCCCTGATAGATTAGACGTTCAAGGAACAGGTCTGATCTGCCCTGTGTTCCCAGACCGCCGACCAGCTCCTGGCCCGAGCCGATGCTGCCAAAGCTCTTGCTGAGGAAGCTGCCAAAAGGGGGCGAAATACCTTACAGGAAGCCAATGACATTCTCAACAACCTGAAAGGTAGGAGAGTCAAACAGCAGGGGGTGATGTGGACAGTTCCTATCATGAGCATTCTGATACCCGTGGAAGGAAAGCTAATTGTATAAATAAGTGCCAAACCACGCCCCCCACACCTGTCATCCCGATTCCAGGTGGGGTGATACCACACTGTTCTCATTCACTCCCCAGCACTTGCCCTACGTTTTTTATGCTAAGAAAAGACTCAGCACTGGCATTGTTTTGCCTCTACGTACCTCAGACGTTCCATAAAAGGGGCGCGCGCTTAAAAAGAGAAAGTGGATTGTATAGACAAAATAAAATGCCTAATTGTTTTATGTCGCTAAATAGAGATGGTGGTCTTGCATTTTCTCTACCAGTGGCATCTCTACTCCAGGTGTTTCTCCATCCGTGGTGGATGTGCTCCCGGCCCCCTGGGTGCTCTGAGAAAAGAGTCTGAAACTCTGAAACTCACTGCCAACGAGTCATTGCTGACCCATAGCGACCCCAGCCCCCTGGGTTTCCAAGACGGAAACAGTAGGGTGGGGGTGTGCGTGGGGGAGGGCTTGTGCCCCTAACTGTTTACGGGGGGCCTTCTCCCAAGGAGCTGCCGGTGCTTTGTGTGATCGCGGCCCAAGATGCAACCACGCCACGGCCAGGGCTCTGAGAATAGTCGTGGTCTCATTAAGTCGCCAAGCTGTGTAGAAGGATGATTACAGCAGAGGCCTGGGGTTAGCAGGCTGCGGCAGGCTGCCCTCCGCCAGGACTGCTGTCACAGCGTCAGCACCAGGCACACAGGCACACCGGGACTGGGCTCCTGCTGCTGGGCTCCCTGCTCAGGCACCCGGGAATATGCCCTCCCCACACGGGCACACACACCAGACGATCTTCGGCAGAGCAAGGAGTGCCGAGCGCAGCCCCGATGGAAGCCTGTGGTCACCCCGCAAGGCTGCCCGCCCCTCCCCTCGCTGGGCGATCCCTCACGTGTGTGTGCTTTCCTTCCGCGCGCTGCAGATTTTGACCGGCGCGTGAACGATAACAAGACCGCCGCTGAGGAGGCGCTGAAGAAGATTCCTGCCATCAACCGGACGATCGCGGAAGCCAATGAGAAGACCAGGGAAGCCCAGCTGGCCCTGGGCAACGCTGCTGCGGATGCCACGGAAGCCAGGCGCAAGGCCCACGAGGCGGAGAGGATCGCCAGTGCCGTGCAGAAGGTGTGTGCCCCTTGTGGTCTAGCCAGCTCTCTGTCAGGGTCTGCTGTAACTCAGATGCCACAAGTGGGGGCCCTGAAAATGCAGAAGCTCCTTTCTTCATGTTGGGAGCAATCCATATCAGGGTGTGGACCATGTGGACTCCTTCCTTGTCAATAGTCCCCGTTGTCGCTTGGTTCCTTGGTGAGCCTCCGGTGGCAACTGGTTCCCCAGCTTGTGCCCCTATCTGTGTCTCACCTGCTTCTTTTATAACTCAGAAGGGATGGGGTTTAGGACTCACCCTACAGCGATTCTACCTCATTCACATGACAGAGGAAACCTTGGCTCTAGGATTAGATCCCCAGGTTAGGGTTAGGCTTTCAATACATATTCATGGGGGACGTAATTCAGTCCATCATAATTGCAATGTCTTTTCTGGACTCAGCATCTTTACAAATATGACCACACTGACGGAAGGAGAAAGGGTTCTTTTTTCTGCTACTGCTCATTGGCAGAGTCTGAGTTGTGAGGAAGGGAGGAGCTTTGGGGCATATCACTCTCCTCCCCGCAAAAACAAAAGCCTTAAAATTTTTTTTAAAAAAGCCTTGTCAGACTCTCTAAACAAACACCATCCCTTAGTAGAGACAGTTGTCGTTTTTTCCCTCTGTCCAGCGAAGAGTGCTATGTTAGCACAACTTCCCAGCCCCTCCTTCAAGCGCATTGCTATAGCTGACTGAGCTGCTGGGGCTACAAATGTCTACCATGTGAAAAATCTCATTTTTCTAAACAGGAGAAGCCAGTGGGTTTGAACCCCCACCTGAGACTAGCTGTCCATGCTTGCTTGGCAGCATCGCCAGGCTTGGAGACATTTTTATGCTCCTCTTAATGATTAGTAAGCACCCTTGGGCTACCTTTCTTTTATATAAAGGTCAGAACTGAGACTAAAATTAGAATTATGTAGAACTATTAGTTACATCCTAGGTTCATTGTACTTTATTAAAGCACTTATATTTTCAGGATTAGGATCTTTTTGTACGTGATGATGAACTGCCAAGGAGCAGACTAGCATTGGGTGTAAAATTTCTCCAGTTGAAGGATTCTGATCGGTGTGATATAGCAGAAAAGTATATCCTATTTAGATTGTGAACTCAACTAGAAATGGCAGTCGCGGGACACTCTTTTAAGGATTACATAAGAGGATACAAATGAGCATGCTTCATAAAATATGTTCATTGGTGATGGTCGTGTTTACGACTGCTATTTTGAAGGCAAATAACGAATTGTGCAAGTTCTGGATCTCTTGCCCACCCCTCCCGCGCTGTCCCCCAACTACATTGGGAATGGTCTTACACATGGCAAGAGGCAGGAGGGTGCCTGTGTTTGTTGTCTTCGTTTCATTCAGCATCGGCTTGCTTTATGCCTAGAATTCCACCAGCGCCAGAGCAGAGGCAGAGAGGATTTTTGCAGAGGTGACCAATCTGGATGAGGAGGTGAACGACATGCAGCAGCAACTGCAGAATGCTGAGAAGGAGTTGCAGCGAAAGCAGGATGACGCTGACCAGGACATGATGATGGCAGGGATGGTGAGAGACGCAGGCAGCTTTGCTCACACGGGAGAATGTGAAGGCCTTATTCCTCAGAGTCTCCACCTGGCTGAGACATGTTTCCTTTTCACATGACTTCTGCTTTTCCTTGTATTTCTCAGTCAAAAGACAAACAGGTTAGGTTCTGACGTAGAAGACAGAGAACCTGGATTGGCTGGGAGGTATTTCTGTCACCCAGTTGTTCTGCCCTAAAGCTCCTCTCAGTCAGAGCAGAACTTTGGTTTATACCCTGGAGGTTTTAGTGCATTTTAAAATAATGTTTTGAAGATTGCGAATGGGTCATTCCTAAGAGTTATAAAATTGAGAAGCAGCAAAGGGGCATACAAGGAACTTATGTTCCTCCTGCTTTTGTTCGTTCTGAGAAAGAACAGTTCCTTATGTCCTAGGGCGCCCCTCCCGCCGCTAGAAAGCATGGGTCTCACCTCTCCTTTCATTCTTCCCGTTAGTCATGGCGCACAGACTGAACTCTGAGGAGAGCAAAATGGACGTGTGAGGCCACAGGCCCAGAAAGAGCTCTCTTTTCTGCACTAGTCTGCTTTTGAAAGGCTTCTGTGGCATCCTTCCTGCTAATGCTACCCAAAGATAGCCCCCTCGACGGAAGGTCATTTTACCTTTGGATGGGAGAAAGAACTACTAGACTTGTCAACCTAGATAGAGATGACTCTGTAACAACACAAACCAGATCCCCCTCGGGCCAACTCCCCTGCAGAGTGACCACTGGATATTCAGAGAGGGGTGGTACTCCGGAAGGGGCAGAGGGCAGTGGCTGATATTTTGAAAGGATGCCAAGATACCTCTGGGTGGACCAGAACTGGGAACCTTCCAGTTAACAAGCAAGTATGTTATCTGTTCACCCTACCCAGGGACTCACAACCAGAATATCTCAGAAAGTCAACACAGGAAGCAATCTTTTTGTCAACACCTGATTGTGTGTGTGCTTTTTTAGTTGGTTGGTTTTGTTTGTCTTCATTTTCTTCCAGCAAGGTAAATTCCCCTACAGTTAAAACAAGAAAGCAAACTCCTGTAGATGCGATGGGCTTCTTCTTCTTCTTCTTCTTCTTTTTTTAATGTGGTTGGAATAGCATTTGAATTGGACCCTCTGGGATTTTCAGGAAAGGGCATGGATTTAGTTCAATGGTATATCCATTACTTTGAGTACATAAATTATGAGGAACACAAACACCTTCCATAATACTGTCCTTTTTGTATTCTATCAGTCTTGAAAAACCGACCTGAAACTAACCACATCAACTGCCCTTGAGTCCATTCAGATTCCCAGAGACCCGGCAGGGCAGAGTAAAACCGCCCCTGTGGTTTTCCCAGGCTGTACATCTGTACGAGAGCATCTGAAAGGAGGGCATCTCTCCTTTCTCCTGTCGAGCCGCTGCTGGTTTCAAACTGCTGACCCTGAAGGTAGCAGCCCAATAAACCTTTTACACTACCCGGCGCTACTGGAGTCTGTAATTTGAAAATTTATCTTTTAATACATTTTTTTTTATTGTGAATGAGATGGGCTTTTTTTTTTCGCCTCCATCAAAAGAGGACACAAGACTGGAGGTGGTTCCTGGGTGAGGAGGCTGCATCAGCAGGTTAAACTGAGTCCCGGGCATCTGAATGGGCCCCTTGGCGGTGAGGGCTGTCTTCTCGGCAGGGGAAGTAGCAGAGAGTCCTTTCTTTCTCCCCTCTGCGGGCAGAAGACGCCTGGGAAGGTGCAGTAAGAGCAGCTGCATTCGCTCGTTCCTTCTTTCATTTTATAGTGTTTTGATCCAAAAACAATCTAGCATTTTCTTGACCCCAAAGCTGGGGAGGAGCCGTAGGCAGCGCACAACCCCTCCTGTCTCTGCTGACTGGAAGTAGTTGTGAGAGCCTCTGTTTTCTCCTCCGCAGATAGTTCCCCTTCCACTGCTCCTGCTGTGACGCAGGCCTGTGTTTGTTCAGGTTTCAGGGAATTTTCCCAAATACATTTACCTTTGGTCAATTATTCATATGCAAATTGTGTTGCCCAGATCGGTGGATGTGTGCGTGCATGCCTGCATGTCTTTGTTGGTCGGGGTGGGGGTGGGGGTGGGGGAGGGGGAGGAGAGGGGCTAGCAAAGATTCCCCTTCGTTATGAATATGTTTTAAAGAATGGGACCTTTCTTAGAAGACCCCAAAAGCCTTCCAGCAGGATATGCTTGGGTTCTAAATTTTACTCATCAAAAAGTACATCTTGCTTGATGGACTTCATTGCTCCCCATGCCTCCTTGGTTTTACCTGTGAGTGAGATAAAGTGGTTGGGTTGCTCCCTGGCAGATCGGCACAGTGCTGGGTGCAGGCATTGCTGAGGCTCGAGGCTGTTGAGTGGGCTCGTGACCCATGGCAACCCTGTGCCCAGCCCTGCTCCATCCCTGTGACCTGTCCCGAAATGGAAGGTTTTCACAGAGGGTCAATGTGAGTCAGCAAACTCCACTGGAACCTGTTTGCAATGTGTGAGCCTCCACGCAGTAGATTGGCCAGGCCTGGAGGCCAGGTCTCCTGCCCAGGAGGTGAGACTTCTACAGCTGCACCAGCAGGGCCTCCTGAGTATAGGCACACAGACCGTTCATCTAGAAATGACATCCGCCTCACCATGAAGAGAAGGTCCCCTCTTATAAAAAACCGACAGGGAGAATGTCCTTTCATGAGATGGGAGGCACAAAAGCATTGGGAAGTGAGATGTGTCGGTTGACTGGGTAAAAGAAAAATGTTTCAAGAAGATGAAAAAATGGCTCGTATCATTTTGCCTTTTTCCCTCTCCAGGCGTCCCAGGCTGCTCAGGAAGCGGAAATCAATGCCCGGAAAGCCAAGACCTCTGTCAACAACCTCCTGGCCATTATTAATGAGCTCATTGGGCAGCTGGGTAGGTAGTCACAGAGTCAGTCGAGCTGTCAGTCTCTCTCTGGTATCTTCAAAACCTACTATTGTGCAGGCAGAAGCAGTTAGCATATGTTTGCTGACTTTCTGTCAAATAATCTACTAAAATCCGTAAGATTTATGTTTGTTTTAGCTCTCGCTTATTTAAAAGTGCCTTATGAGTATGTGTCTTCCACATTGGAGCCTTTGCTTAGAGCACCTTGCTTCAGTACATTTGTGTCCTCATGGACTTAGAGTATGGACTGAATCTTGCATGGCATGAGCCAAAACATGCCAAACCCACTGCTTCGAGTCAACTTCAACCTTTAGCAACAGAGTTTGTGGGTTTCCAAGACTGTAATGCTTTATGGGGACAGAATGCCTCACCTTTCTTCCTTGAAGGGGCCCGTGGCTTTGAACTGAGTAGCATTCCAGTACATAACTCACTGCATCGCCAAGACACCCCGAGTCACGATTTATACTAATTCAACACCTCTCACTACTGGGGCCTTGGTGGACTCTGCCCAACTAGAACTCTCTGATCCCAAGCCTCTCTTTCCTTACTTTAAACTCTGCTGCCAGGATGGAGGGCTCCTTCATGGTCACCTTTCATGCTGTAATAAAACAGTGATTTTTATTTTAAGGAAGTTTTTTTAAGCTCATTGTGCATGTGAGTGTCTTTAAGGAGTTGAAAGGGAATAGTCTCAAGGGTAGCAGAAGAAACCACCTGAGACTCATCAGGTGGTCACTACTCCCTATTCCTTTCCTTTCAAAGCTAAAGTGGTGACGTGGAAAATGCAGCAAGAGAAGTGAAACCATTGAATTTTCAAGGAAATATGAAGGGGCTTCAGGCAGTTCGTGGAAAGTTTTTCTTACCTTCCACATCTATTTTTCTGCAAACTTTTTGAATTCCTTTATGGGAGGTGGATGCTGAAGTCTTCTTGTAGTCCAGTTGACTGGTGGGGGGAGGGACCTCTTTTTTGAACACATACACTGTGGTCACCAGACTTGATTTTAAGGTATTACTAGTCCAGTGGGGACAGCTTTATGCCAAGGTGTTATATTACAATTTGTTAGCCTTTAAAGTCAGCGGCTCTGGGGGTGCTGGGCTGCTAACCACAAGCTCGGCAGCTGTAGACCACCGTCCACTGGAGAATGAGGAGGCTGGCTAATCCTGCAAAGCTCTCATCTCAGAAACACTTGACAGAGTCAAGTGAGTCTAACTGAGAGTTAGAATGGGTTCGAAGTCTTTGAAAGTATGGTTAGTGCTGTATGGGTTTCTTTTTGTTATTGTTTTTGGGTTCTCTTTTTTTAAGAAGAGAGGAATTTTCTTGTTTGTTTGTTTCAGATGTTAAGACTCTGCCTTGTACCGGCAGAGGGATCTAAAGGATCTAAAGTGAAAGTCAACTAGGAAAGAGGGATTTTTATTTTATTTCTTTACAACAGAAAGAAGTGCACTTTGAAGCCTATCAGGCTCACTTTGGAATCCTGGCTCTGTTGCCTGTTAGCTGTGTAAAGTTGGGCAAATGCCTTAAGGTCTGAGAATCACCCGTAACAAATGGTGTCATGAGGATTAAATCCAGGACATTGTATGTGAATTGTACACCTGTCCATTTCCACATATCATGAGAACAATTCCTTCAAAAAAAAAAAAAAAACCTACCCCACCCCACCTTGCCCATTTGAAAGTGAAGTGGGATGACTTCAACCTTCCAACCTCCGTCATTTTTCCATGAGTGGGCTTCTAATTGCATTTGACGCCTGAAAGTGGAACTGACCACCCCAAACCTCCCATTCTCCCTAGAAGTCAACTGACAGTCCTATTTTTGAGATTTTTATGTTCTTCTGGATAGCACTCACTTGACACTGGATTTTTCAGCTGCAGACCTGAAGGGGAAAGGTATTAAATGTTACCAAGTGACCTTCAGAACCACACACAGAGACTTGCCATCTCAAATGTGGCCCCTTGCTTTTAGGGAGCATAGCCCAAAAGCCTTTTCCTGCAGAACAGAACCATCCCGCTCCCTTTCGCTGTACTCTCGGGCCTGCCCCTCAAGACCAGCGCTGGTACTTGGCTGATCTGGGTGGTGCTGCCATCACCAGCCTGCGGTTTATGTCTTGGTCTGCGGCGTCATCTTTACAAGACTAGTAGCTCTGGCCTGGTGTATCGAAAGGCCTGTGGGCCGGCTTTGTGGCCTGCTGTGGTCCTTCTTACTGAAGGCATCTCCTCTCTTCTGTGTCCTCTGTAGGGCAGCTGGATACAGTGGACCTGAACAAGCTCAGTGAGATCGAAGGCACCCTCAACAAGGCCAAAGATGAAATAAAGGTCAACGACCTCGACAGGAAAGTGTCCGACCTGGAGAACGAAGCCAGGAAGCAGGAGGCCGCCATCATGGACTACAACCGCGACATCGAGGAGATCCTGAAGGACATCCGCAACCTAGAGGACATTAGGAATACCTTACCGTCCGGCTGCTTCAACACCCCGTCCATTGAGAAGCCTTAGCGCCTGTCTTCAGGAGCTCAAAGGCAGCCCCCTCCCCTTCTTGACAGCGGGGGCACCTGTGAGGCCACCAAGTTGCCTTAACACAAAGATGACATTTTTTTCAGCCTCCCCCCTCCCCAACTTCTTTGCGGCTCTCCATCCCTGTCTTTTTGAACTAGGAAAAGTCACCAAGTTTAAAGAGAAGCAAATTAAACATCCTCAATTGGGAACAAAGGGTTTTATCTAGCAAAGTCTCTCCTCCTCCAGAATCCCTCGAGCACACACACTTAGTCTTCTGGATGTGCCTACGATGTGGTACCTCCCCCTCCTGTCCAGTGGTGTAGACCCCCTGCGTGGACCCTCACGTGCCTGGGCAGAGCAAAGCCCTCCTTCCTCTCTAACACCAGCACAACCTCTTCAGTCTTAGCACTCTTGTTTCTATGAAGGAAAAGCTTGGCTACCAGTAGCATCGTGCTGGCCAGTATACCCAAAAAGATAGAGAAGGAAACACGTCTGCCTCTCTCCTCCTGTTGAACAAAAGGAAATAACCATCCTGTGCCAAAGGTATTTGTCAGTGAGCATTTTCACAGCCATCTCTCTGTCGTAGCTGCTCTGTGTGCAGGACACCGAGCCACCCTCGAGTCAGGATGCAGTAATGGTGCAGGACCGTCTCGAAGGGAATGTGAGACCAGAGAAGTAGGCTGAAGATGTTTATTTTCTCCTGTGTTAATTATTGACTTAGGAAGATGGAATTTTTTTTTTCAGGCAGCTGATGACTTAAGTCTGGATGGGCAGCTTACACTCCCCGGTAGACCAATGAACGTCTTTTATATTCCTTTAAATGGGAATTAAAAGAGAAGAAATAGGCCTGTGATAACCACTAAAGTCTTTCTCAAAATCAAACTAATTTCTTAGAGTTTTTACAAATGTCTGGGGCATTGTGTTTTAATATGCCCATAGAGTTAGTGCGTTCTGGCAGAGAACACTCGGTGCCTTAAGATTTTGACTAAACCAAACACACACTGCCTGGTCCTGTCCTCTTCCTGCAGAGGAATCGTGTGGGGATCTGACTTGTACTGTTGGGATCCCCCGTGTCTGTTTTCCTTGCAGAGACGGCTCATCTGACCCTCTGGTCCGCTTTTTCTGTGACCCCCCCATCTTCCAGCAAACCCCCCTCCGCACAATGTGGTTTGTCAAATCCTGGTGACAAGTCGTTTGCATTCAGCATTTCACGCCGCTGCCAACACCATTTAGTTCCTGCACCCAGTGACTCAAACCCACTCTCAGCCTTCTCTCTCAAGACACAGAGAGGAGACCTTTAGATGGAGTTTCCCAGTGGGCTTCTCAGCTTCTGATCCTCAGCTCTGTGATGTTAAGGTCACAGTGTGACAATTCCCTGCCGTACAACCCCTCCTTCACCCCACCTTCCACCAACCTGCCTTTGAGATTCATATATAGCCTTTAACACTATGCAATTTTGTACTTTGCGTAGCGGGGCCGGGGGGAAAGAAAACTATTATCTGACACACTGGTGCTATTAATTATTTCAAATTTATATTTTTGTGTGAATGTGGTTTTTTTTTTTGTTTGTTTGTTTATCATGATTATAGAGTAAGGAGTTTATGTAAATAGAAGACGCGGCCCTATTTCTACAATGGCACTCTCTGTTCACTTCTTGGCTCCATTTTCCCTCTTCACTGGTGCAACACATTTCCATCCCTCCTGCCTGTCTTCCTCCGGGGTGTTTGGCCCCCGATACTTGGCTCTGTGCCTCCTGTTTGCAGTATCTCCATGCTCCGACCCTAGCCTCAGCCTGCTTGCCTCTCCAGGCAGCCGCTGGCCAGAGGGCCCACAGCGGGAGCCCAGCATGCTCTCTGATGCCTGGCCCGGAGAAGGAAAGCCATCTGTCCAGGCTGCAAATAGTGCATGTAGGACATCCTGGCAGGGGACTGTGGTGCTGGGCCAGAATGACTTAGAAGTGCCTGTCCTGGGTCGGTTTTATAAAGGCGTGCATCGTTACTGAGCATGTGGGGTATCGGGGACTGTGCTGCAGAGAGGTCGGGTAAATGCCCGCCTCCTTGGGGCATGCCCAAGTATACCAAAAACCCTTCTCCTTTGGAGTTGCCCCGGCTTTGACTTTTCTCCCGGGTCCTCTCACACTGCCCCTGGAGGCCTGGCTTGTCACACTTTCACATCAGCCGTTCCTCTTGTCATGTGGCCCTGCCCTCACGTCCACTGTTGGTCATGACTAGGGTCGAAGACTGCGGCCCAGGCTGTTTCCATCCAGCCTGTGTCCCATTCATTGCAGCCAGCTAGGTGTTGGGTCCTGTTTTCCCGCTCTCCATCTGTGTGGTGTGTTTTCAAACGGTCTTATTTTTACAAGAACGGTTCTTTTCAGGCCACCCCTGCTGTGCAGTGACACTGAGACACACACACACACACACACACACACACACACACACGGCTGCTGCAGGCCGCCGAGTGCCTGGGGAGGGAGGGCGCCTCCCCTGGGAACTGCCTTGTGGAATCGCAGCTGCAGCTCCTGACCTGTGCCTTTGCCTGAGCCGTTTGCCTTAATCTCTACAGCCTTGTTCTCCGGGGTGGTGAATATATGATGCAACACTTGGCATTTTTTATGTTTAAAAGAACAAAAACAGTATTTTATTTATAATAAAATCTGAATATTTGTAACCCGTTACCTGTGTGGTGTGGACTGCCTGTGAGCCTGGGGCACAGCTGGATGATAGGGACCGAGCATGGGGAGAAAGGTGCTCAGGGGTCTGATTTGAGGACTTTTTCGGGTACAGATTCTCGAGCATACCTCAGACAGCCCCTTTCCCCCCCCCCCCCCCCGGGGTTAGTTTCAATATGGGTTAATAACGATACAGAAAATGACCTGTTCTTTGGACTTCCCAAATTAGCCGTTTCATTTCAAACGTAGTTGTTGACCTCGCGGCTGTGGACGCGTGCACAGACTGAAGGTAGTTCTTTCAGGTGATGAGATGCCCTCAAGGACAGGAAGAAAAACTGAGCAGCTTACGGTGCCTGTCGCAGCTGCATGTAGCACAGGGACTGGCCCAGGCTGTCTGACACAGGAGGGGCAGCAGGAAGACCCTGGGGCTGTAAGAGCCACCCTTTGACTCTCTTCTTCCCTGCCTCACTCCAGCCCCAATAGGTCAGATGCCACCTTCTCATTCTTGTGCATGTCTAAGACCCATGACATGTTAAGGGACAGGCCACAGCCTGGACCCGAGACGTCTTAGTGGCCCCTATTCAAGCAGTGGTCGGATTGGCAGTGCAGACACATGTCTGGCTGAGAGGCTGGCGAGCTTCTTCCCACGGGTCACCCACTGCCTTGAAACTCATGGGACAAATAGGTCTATGCACACGGGAGGCTGCCCTGATGGCAGCTGCCACCGCCACCAGCATTCCAGCCAAGAAAGCTCTCGGGGCAGCGATGGGCTAGAAAACTCTGCATGGGCCCACCGTAACTCACAGTGTTGCTATGGGTCAGAACCACCGTGGTTGTGTCTGTCAACAACAAAGACCATTCCCCACAGCTGACCAGGTCTCTAGGGGCTCCCGTTACTAGCTTTCTTGCATACTTTGCCCTTTTTTATAACCCAATGGAGTTGGGTTTTTTTTAATTGTTTTATTGGGGGTTCATACAATGCATCCCAGTCCATACATCCATCCATTGCCATACCCTATGCTTGACCTCAACCTTAAACCATTTCCCCATCCTGTAGGAGATTCAGAGGCAAAGTGTTGTCTCCTTGTAGGAAGCACACATCATGGGTGATAGTCTTAAAAGTTTGTTCCCATTACTTTGGGGGAGGGGCAGTTAGTAATTTTCCTCCCAAGAGTTGATACCAGCATAATTTGATACCAGCATAATTTGATACCAAACTGTGCCAAAGAGTTCACGCCTTAAATTAGACATTCTAGCCCCTTCATCCTAAACCTACAACCCCACATCTGCAATGCTCAACAGGGAAGGCCTGGGGGAGTCGCGGGGCATGCAGAAGGGCCCAAGCTAGAGTGGCAGTGGGTGGGACTTCACCATGTGGGAAAGGGAAAAGGGATGGACAAGGATGAGGCCAGGGAAAGATGAACTCTGAGGAGGTCTGTAGCTTAGGGAAACAAGTGTGGAGCGGTAGATGGATTCGCCGGTTCAACATTAAGCAGGTGTGAGTATTCATAGACGCTTCCTAGCAGGGGAGCAGGCGCCTCAGCCAACTGCACCCAGGGCGTGAGGGCAAGGGGTAACACCTTGGATATCCTTCTAATCATTTTTCTTCACTAGTAACTGGGACCTCAGACTGATGCTTTGGGGGCCAAGTCCATGTGTCCACCTGAAAAGGGATCTTTTGTCACTTGAGTAACTAAAGTCAACCATCAGATTGTGTTCTATGGCAGTAGCGGCATTTCAGATTTCGAGGCCCGGGTGCACGTGTTCGCATGTCAGACCACAGACTGCTGCCACGAGGCCTCACTGAAGGAAGAGTGGAGCCGTGCTCTGCAGGTGGTCCTGGGTCCGCCTGTCCGTCTCTCCGCAGGCCTGTGCTCAGCAGAGCGGGGTGGACCCCAACCATCCACTTTTCTGATGGGCAGCCAGGGTCTCTCTCAGCCTTTCTACTGGACATGCTGTCATCCTCCCTGTCTCAGCAGCCCTGCCGCTTCTTCCTCCGGAGCACAGCTTCTGGGGGTGGGGGGGGTGGTGAGAGGGGGTTTGTGCAGAGTAAGCATGAGATCAGCCCCGAGCAGCGATGTTGGGTGGAGGCTGCGCCGTCCAAGCGCGGATTACAAGTTCAGGGTTGATGAGCCAGCGTCCGGGGTAAAGCTTCCCGAGGAAGAGCTATGATTTCCGTGATTAGGTGTTTAGCGTGGCCAGCAGGGTCTGTGTTACAGCTTGCGGGTCGCGGCCCAGACAGTCAGCCCTGGGCTCCTGGATGTGCTGACGCAGGGAATCCCACGTGTCCAGAGGGAAGAGCGCTGCTGCCCAGATTTCACATGAGGTTCCCCCCAACCTTCTGAGAGACTCGGGAAGGGTATAAAGTATAGAAAGATGGCTTCCGTGGTGGACCCCGCCTCGCAGATTTGCCTCCACAAGGATTTGCCTCTCCATAGAGGAGAGCCTCCACTTGCCCTTCCATTCTGGAAACCAACTACGGTTTGCTGCTCCATTGCCCCAACAGCTGGGTTTGCACTTGGGCTCATTCTTCAGGGCGACTTTGAGCCATTGTCCTCTGAATATTCAGAGGGGAACTGCGCTAGAAAGCCTTAACAGAATGAAATCTGACCTTCGCGTTTAGCTCCTGGAACCACGACGCCATGTAATTGGCCCCACAAGGATCCAGGTCCAAGTAGCCTGTTCTTTATGTTCGGATGCCTCAAGTCCTTCTTGGGAGGCAGCAAAACTCTACCCCAGCCCACTCCCACCAAGTGCATTCCAACTCCCAGCAGCCTGCAGGGCAGAGCAGCACTGCCCCAGTTGGGTTTCAGAGAATGCAGTTCTCCATGGAGCAGAAAGCCTGTCTGTCCCAGGGAGTCACTGCCAGCCTGTGGCCCACAGCCCAGCGCTCAACCATGGCAGCGCTCCTTGCCAGAGACTCCTCCGATGTCCAGGAAGCAGTCAGGGCAGAGCTATCCCCTGACACGGATTGCCGTCAGGCACCACACGCGGCTCACGTTGCTTGCCCACTCCTCCTGCTTCCTCATCTCCCCCTCCTTCCCTTCTTCCCTCCCTCCCTTTCCCCCCACCGTTAGGCTTAAAGCCAATTCACTGGGATTGTGTGGCTTCAAGAAGACTTCACCTAAAAGTTCATTGCTTTGGAACATGTGCTACTTCCATTTAACTTTTTAAAAGCACTTTATTATTTTAAACTTTTAAAGTGTGGCTTGTCATAGTATTTTATGAGGGATAAAAATAGTTTTATGTTCTATGGAAGCTAATGTTCTTTCTCATTGAAAAATGGGAATTTAGTGTAAGAGTTTTGCAGAGTGGTTAGAGAGTGTTTCTACCTCTCACCCAGCTCCTCTCAGGTTTCTCTCTCATGTAACCCAGCTATGTGAACACCTCTTCAAAAGTTTACACTATAGAGGACAGCCCTGAAGAGACAGCCCGGAGATGGTAGAGGCTCTACCCACACCACATGGGAGCAAACTGAGAGGGAAAGACAGAGAGAGAGAATTGCATCCCACCAAGCTCCAAGGACAACACTCAAAACAGCTAAGGCAGAGAAGACTGTGGGGCTGGCCCCACCATGAGACACAACATCCCCTCACTGATCAACAGTGTTGTGGGGGACAGCACTGGAGACACAGTGCAGGAATGATGCCTAATCTGAGCACTCCCTTCACCCCCCACCCCCTACACACACAACACACAGTGGGGCGAAGCACAAAGGGAGCACAGCAGAGCATGTCTGTCTATCTAAGATAGGCAAGATGCATTGAAAACAATGGGGCTGATGGTTCGAGGGATGGGAGAGAGGAGGTGGTGGGAAGAGTTGGGTGAGCCAACAAACCAGGGACAAGGGAACAACAAGAGATCTAAATTCGAGGGTGAGGAGGGGTTTGAGCAAGTACAATGTAGTCAAGAGGGATTACTGAGAGCTGAATGAAGATCAAACATGATAATGGGACAGGAGGAAAGTAAAAGAAAATAGAGGAAAGAACTAGCAGACAAAAGACATTTATAGAGCTATAAGGTTTCTATTTAAGCATAGTGGTAGAGATCTAGCTATGTCTATGTATATATATTTACATGTTAAGTATCAAGGTAGCAGGCGGACACTGGACCTCTACTCAACTCTCCCCTCAACACAAGAATATTTTGTTCTAATAGCTTGTCATTCTGTGATGCTCACCTTTCCAACATGATTGCTGAAGTCAAAATGGGTGCATACCAAATGTGGTGAAGAAAGCTGATGATGCCCAACCATCAAAAGATACAGCATCTGGGATCTTAAAGACTTGAAGACAAACAAACAGGCATCTAGCTGAGAAGCAACAAAGTCCACATGAAAAAAACACACCACTCTGTGTGATCACAAGGTGTTGATGGGATCAAGTATCAGGCACCAAAGACTCAGAACAAAAATCATACCACTGTGAATGAGGGGGAGGGTGGAGTGGAAACCCAATACTCATCTCTAGACAATTGGACATCCCTTACAGATGGGTGACAAGGAAGAGATGAGTCAGTCAGAGGGCAATATAGCACCAATGAAACATACAACTTTCTTTTAGTTCTTTAATTCTTCCTCCCAACCCACCCACTATCATGATCCCAAATCTACCTTACAAAATCAGTTAGACCAGAGCATATGCATAGATACAAATAAGAGCTGGAAATACAGGGAATCCGGGCCAAATAAACCCCTCAGGACCAATAATGACAGTAGTGATCCCAGGAGAATAAGGGAAAGGTGGGGGAGAAAGGGGAAACCGATCACAATGATCTACCTCGGGAAGGGAACGGGCGACAGAAAAGTGGATGAAGGAAGACATCAGCAGTGTAAGACATAGAAAGATAATATTTATAAATTATCAAGGGTTCAGGAGGGAGGGGGTTAAAAATGAGCTGATGCCAAGGTCTCAAGTAGAAAGAAAATGTTTTGAAAATGATGATGGCAACAAATGTACAAATGTTCTTGACACAATGGATGCATGCGTGTATTATGATAAGAACTGTATGAGCCCCCAATAAAATGATTTTTTTTAAAAAGAAAAAGAAATTAACATGGGCAATGGTATTAGGCTTTGGGACCGTGGTGGCATAGTGGTTAAACTTAAGGTTACCAATTGCAAGTTCAACACTTCAAAACCGTCAGCTACCACCGGAAAGAAAGAGGAGGCTTCCATGTAAAGAGTAGCCGTCTCAGAAACCCACAAGAGCAATTCCTTTCTGTCCTGTAGGGTCGGGATGACTTGGTGTGATAGTTACATAATCTGGTGTCAATCTGAGAGGAATTACGAAGGAAGAGGTGGAGGGGAGTCTGGCCTGTCAATCAAGATATAACCAATGAGGCCTCTGGGTGGACATGATTTTCTCCTGAGAATTCTGGGAACTGCTTTATTTCCTCCTTAGAGACAGGAGAAGCTACTTCTCACTCTGCTCACTCCCTGTGAGGCATCCCTGAAGAGAAGCCACATGGACCTATTCTGATGCAGTCAAAGCCCTGAACCTGGATAAGTCATGTGGAGACCCCTGCCAGCACTGAGATTCACAAAGCTATTGGATCTACAAGACTTCCCACCCACTGCCTGTGATCTTCCTGCATTCAGCATCATTGCATGTGTTCCGTGAGTCTGAAGAGGACTTTATACATTGGTATCTGACATATGGCAAATATCAGACATATGGACATGATCTGGACTGGGCTAGGATATTTTCTCAACATCCAACTGTTCTTGTATATAAACCTCTTTCTTATACACATATGTGTCTCTATGAATTTGTTTTTCTCATCTACCTGGACTGATACAGTTAGAATTGACTCAAGGGAAGTATGTGTTTTGTTTGTTTTGTGTTGAGAAGCTATGGTTTCTTGCTTGCTTTTAAAGACCTCCCTTTTCAAAACCCCTTGTTGAAAGGAATGCTGAACTATAAACATCAACTTACAAGGAGTCCTCCTTGATATTCAAACTATGGGGCAACAGATGGGTGAAGCCCAAAATAATTAAATTTAACTTTAATAAAAGTTTCAAGGCTACTCCATGTATAACTGATTCTTAATGTATAAATAATGGATTAAACATCTTGTTACGGTGTCTTTAAATTTCAAAACAGCTTTCCAAAGGTCCTGTCTTAAGAGCACCCCACTCCACAAGCCAGCCCCCTGCCCCATAGCACTCAGCTTTCTTTCTTTGTGAACGAGTAAGTCCATTACTCTGTCTCTGCTACTCATCTTCCTCTTCTCTTGTGTCAAAGCTGTCCCCTGGATCAAGGAACTGACTAGGCTTGGGGATCTTAGGTGTCCAAATGATTCTTCTCTCTTGTTGCTAATAATATCCCTGTGTTCGTCTGGTTAAACTAGAGAAGCAAATTTATAAACACTCTTATGTGTATAAAAAAGAGCTTTATATACAAGAGCAACTGTGCATCAAGAAAACATCCCAGTTCAGTTCAAGGTCATGTCACTATTAGCCCAGGTGTCAGATAGCAATCCATAAGTTCTCTTCAGACTCACGAAGCACATGCAATGACACCAGGACAATCACAGTGGCTGCATAGTCTTGTGTATCCAGTGGCAGTAGAAGCCTCTCAGCGCTAGCACAGGTTTCCCTGTGGCTTCTCCAGTTTCCAGGGTGCAGAGTCTGTCAGCATGCTGCCATGTGTCTTGTCAGCTGCAATGTCTCCCAGGAAATCAACCGTGAGTCTCTCATCTCCACAAGGGGAAATACTGCCAGATATCCCAGAATTCTCAGAGGACAAGGCCATGCCCACACAGAGTTTTCATTAGCTAGCTAGAGATTGACAGGTTGGACTCCGCCCCTACACTCTGAATCCTCAAATTGATACCAGATTGGGTGACTGCCACAGTCCCTCCCCACCCCCACCTTCTGCTCATTTTTGATCTAGTAGGATGGCAGTCATTCCCTGTTAACCATCGCTCACAGCTGAGTCAACATTTTATCATCAGTATCTTCCCCAACTTTCTTATCTGGGCACATCAGGAAAATGGAGGTCGTCTGGTGGTAGTCACGAAGGCTTGGCTAAAAGTGCCATTCTAAATAATTCACCACATTGCACAAGGTGCCTGGGGCAAACAACATTTTGGCTTAATCCCCTAGAACTACTCAGAAGCACCTAAGTGTCTAATTGAGATAGGAAATATACTTAGAAGAATTAGGTTTTTAATTTTTTAATGTGACTTACAGAAAAATTGTCACCATAGTATGAAAATTTACCAGATATCATTTATGAAAATTTCCCCAATGTAGAAATTTCACAACACGGGGGAAGGGGGAAGATGGCGGCCAGATAGGAAACTCACGCCTGGAGCTCCTGGAAATCGGTGAATGGGGGTGACTCGGGGAAGGGCGGGGCTCTCAAATTGGGTTTTGTAACTCCAGGAAAGCTCAGAGCCCTCCTCTGAACCAGGAGCAGGCGCAACCCCCACGCCCATGCTCCCCACGGAAGTTGGCACAGATGCTGCCAATTCTTTGTGACGCCGGAATCCAGGGCGCCCGCTCCACGAACCCAGGGGCCCGCAGTGCATCAGCGCCTGAGCCCGCACAATCTCTAACCAGACCTCCCCACCCCAGGGTGCCCAGGGGACACTCCACACAAACCAGCACCTCCCGCTCCCCATCCCCAGAGGCTCGTGTGTCCCCAGCAGAACGGTGGGCCAGCCCCTCCCCCACCCAGGAGGCCTGTGCCCAGGTGCAGCTTAAGGACACCACCACTGCCCAGGATAAGATCAACTCATTCCCTAAGCCTGCAGCCTGCCACCTGGGCCACACTTTCTAACAGGAGCGAAAGGAATGCCTGTGTCACCAGCACTCCCCACAGACATTGCTGGTTCAGGGCGCACGGTCCCGCGACCTTGGGCAGAGGTCTGAGTTACATTGTTGCCTGGGCAAACAGCCAGCCAGTCCTCCCCACCACGGGGTGCCCGTGGATTTTTTCCCACCGATCTGTGGCAAATGCCCCTAGCCAGAAACAGATCACCAAACCCCCACCCCTGCTTGGCCAACACTTAGCATCAGATCTGCAACTGCCCCGCTGCAAACAGTTCCTGAAGAAAGCTGTAAGACCAGCCTCCCAAAGAGAGACCCCAAGGCCACAAAACGCCAAGGAAAATGCCACCTAATTCCAATAAATCAAACAAAAAAACAGCTAGCTGCTTCCACAGTATCAAGAAAAGAGAAACTAAATCCGATGCAATAAGACCAGCTGAACCTGACAGCAGTCATAGAAAATAGAGATTGATCAACCACAGAAAGAAATCTACAAGATGTTACTAACACGTATGCAGCTCTTAAGCAACGCAGTAAGAAAAAAGAAGAATTGATACAGGAGATAAAG
>PVJH01028974.1:0-26574 GCA_004026705.1 Nesogale talazaci | reverse complement strand
CAGACTGTTAATAAATCCCAAGATAGGCCAGCACTATGGCATACCACAGGCTCAAGTCCAAAGAGCTGGAGGTCTGTTGAGAAGCCAGAAGCAGGATCCAGACCCAGTCAAAGGCCAGTCAGGTTTCCATGGCATGCACACATAGTAAGTAGGCAAGGTTATTCCCTGTAAAGGAATGGTGCTCCAAATGTCCCCCCACACCAGCGTCTATGGTCAATGTAAACAGAACGCAGTCATTTAAGAGTTCAATCTGTTCAAATCAGCAACACATGGATATCAGGTCAGAGCCGGTTTATACATGCATAACCTCGTTGGCTGAACGTTATGTTAAATTCTATGCCATTAGATAAATTAATGATGATATCAGTACAACTGCCTTGAGTCTCAAGGGATGTTTGATAATGTTCTTTGTCATAAAATGATAATGTGGTTCTAAAGGGAGCCAGAGTGGTCCATAATCAGTGGACAAGTGAATGCATTCTGGGTCCATTTTAATCCTATCAGCAATCCAAGAACGTTTATTTCTTATGACATCACCCTGCCTTATGCCCACACTCTTGAAGACATCATTGAAGATCTGAGTGCTACAGAAGTGTGGTGAAAAGCAGATACCAAAAAAAAATTTAAAAAGCAGCTGCTATCTACTATAGAGACAATAGCCTCTGAGATCTTAAAGACTTGTATTCAAACAGACATCAATCTAAATGAAGCATCAGCTAAGTTCACTTTGAAAAAGAACATCAACTTCTGTGATCCAAGAATGATAACCAACAAAATCCAAATACAAAAGAGGAAAAGGAATCAGAGCTTCACTTGTGAACACTGAACTTTCAAACACTGAATGATGGCGACAGTCGCAAATCCATCTGCAGGGTCCCTATGTGATTAAATCTCTGGTGTATCTCTTTTGTCCACAAGGAGGGGCTTGAAAAATCTTAATATCAGAGAAAGACTATTGTAAACTTAATTATTGCAGATGGAACTAGAGTATAATTATAATACTTGGTCATTTGATTTCTCTCATGATCTGTTCTCGATTTGATCAAATATTAAATATTTCTTGCTCTTGTCTCTCAACAGAGAGTTTTTCCCTGGTTTATTTTATTATTGTTTGTGATATTTAAAAATTTTTATATACCAATTGTTTCCATTTTTAAATGTTTCTTAACTTAGGAAGCACAGAGGGGGGCAGGGTGGATATATAGAAATAATAACTGGTGTGATGCTTTATTGGGAATATAGAGGCAGAGGAAGGAACCTGAAAATAAATTGGGCAAAAATAATGAATACAGCAGGGTGTGTTAAACAGAGTTCTCTAGAGAAACAAAACCAAGAAACTAATAGTTATCTCTATATACTCGTATAGAGAGAAAGGTATATAACATAAGAAATAAATAGTCAACTGATCTATAAAGCAGCACAAATGGCTCAGTGCAACTCACTTGTGTGAGACAGCTAGTACACTGGCAGTTGGAGTCTTGAAGGTCACCGAGTAGTCCTCTGCAGAGCAACTCAGGCTATTCAGCCACAAGCAGCAAACAGCAAGACAGGTCTCCAACACTCATCCTGATGACAAGGTCCAACAGTCCCCAGCTCAAGAGCTGTATTTTCCAGGGGTGTGGCGAAGCAGGGATTGAAGGAACCTCAACTGCCAGTGAGACAGTCCATGGATTAGGTGTCCCATAGCTAGTGTAGCTTGGAGATTGAGGCACAGGACAAAGCATCCAGCTGGTCAGAAGATCCAAACGCAAGAGTGAAAGACAGAGCTCACTTAGCCATTTATATCTCAATCAATCGCACGTGTTCATTAGCCATGTTGTCTTACCTATCATTTTTGGCCATGCTGGCATAACAAAGCTACCTATCACAGAGGGAGAGGATGTTCTAGAATGGATTGTGGGGATATGTGTGTGTGTATACATGAATGATTCTGTGGAGTCATGTATTTGAGATGTCAATTTCATGATTGAAATATAGGGTTGGAGTCTAGCCTGTTAATCTGGAGAAAGCCATTCAGTAGCCTCTTGTGAGGCCTCTGTGTGGGCATGGCTTTCTCCTGAGGCTTCTGGGAAATTTTCCGATATTTCATTCAGGGAGATGAAAGGGGATCTCTCCAGTTGTTGGGAGTCAGTCTCTGAGATGACAAACTATGGACAAGACAAGATGGCAGCATCCCAGGAACTGGAGAAGATGGAGGAGAAGCCACATGGCTTTACCCTCATGGAACCAGACCTCTGAAGCTGGAGAAGCCACGTGGAGACTCCTGCCAGTGCTGAATTTCTTCTACCATCACTGGATGCTGTTGATGGACCCTGAGTCCTAAAAGCGAGTGGCCATGGAGACATCCCTGCCTGCACCGGGACTCTGCACCCACTGACCTGTGACGTTGTGAGTGTGAAGGAGACTTTGTAGACTGGTATTGGGCATATGGGCTAATATCAGACTTATGACTTTGAACTGGACTGGGTTGGGATGCTTTCTTAATGTTTCATTCCTATTGTATATAAACCTTTCCCTTATATTCATATATGTGTCTATGAATTTGCTTCTCTAGTCTACCCAGAGACAGTCTCTATTTAAATACAACCATATTATGAAAGTTTAAAGGTGAGTTATATTTCAAAAAAAAAACTATTAGAACAAAAAAAGTCCACAAATATATTAGAAATAGGCTATGCTTCTGAGAAGACATTTTAATTGATTGGCTCTTACTGAAGAGATTACATTTGATTAGATTTTGCCATGAGGAATTATTTCCTTTTAACTGCCAAAATATACCAACGCTGACCAAAAAATTAATTCTAACACAAATTTAAAAAGGTACTATGATAGAACAACTTGCTATTCCTCAGGAAACATGATACTAAGAGTTTCAGAGGACATATGTTAGAATCCATCTCTTCCTTTTTCCTTAAATGATTATTAAATTGTGCATGATCCCAAGTATCTGTGACATATCTGGCTTTTATTTGTATAAATTAGATCATGGTCCATATTTTGTGGAACTCTATAAGGATAAAAACATCAGTATGTGTAAATCAATATGAATACTAACAATATGTATACATTTGGCTTATTTAAAAAAAAATAACAGTCAATCTGTCAGCAAGCACTTCTTTTTCCTTTACCTTTTTCTTTTATAAGGATGCAAGGTCTTTTAAGTCCTACCTTCTAGGAAGAATATGCTCAGCATGTCTTAAATGGAAATAAAGGGGAATAAAAAATGCCAGCATCCAGCTGCACTATTGAAAAATGCCAAGGACAAAGAAGGAAAGAGGAGGTTCTCTAATTCTCAAGCAGAAAAGCAAGGAAAGGATGGTGCAGGACAGGGCAGTGCCTTGTTCTATTGTACAGAGTCCCTACTGGTTGGCACCAACTCAATGATATCTAAAAACAAATATTAGATTATTTTCAACTAATGTTAAACTTGTGAACATTGTAAACAAAGGCAACTTGTAAACTTGTAAACAAAGGCAAAAGTTCTAATTTTCTGTAGCAGCTAATTTCGTAAGGCGATATGTAAACTTTCTTAAAAGCATATGTAGCTTTTTTCTATTCTAAATCAGAGAGATAATATCTTGTCTTTTTTTAAAAAATGAAAAACTCAACAAGAGGCTAGAGATCGAAACACTCTAATTAGACAAAATGACTTGATAGATATCTACAGACCTTTTCATCCAAATACATAAAAAATTCACATTTCTTTTCAAGTCCACATGGCATATATTTGAAGATAGACCACATGCTGGAACATAGGCAACGCAACATAACTTTAAGCACATTGATGTCATTCAGACCCCTCTCTCAGACCACTGTGCCATAAGGTTAGAAATCAACAAAAGTAAGGTGAAGAAAAAAGAGGATGAATGGAGGAGGAATGACTCTGTATTGCAAAAGAGTGTATCATGATTCAGATCAGAGATGAAATCAGGAAATTTCAAATTAAAAATTTCTAATTATCAGTAGAAAACCAATAAGGATGAAAACATGACTCGCCAAAGCTTATGGGACACAGCAAAGGCAGTTATCAGAGAAAGTTTCCTGGCAATGCATGCACACCTGGAAAAGGAATAGGGTCTTATAACTGACATGTTGGCACAGAGCTCACAATGACTTGAGCAATCAGGACAGTCCCACCAACAGCAACAGAAAAGAAATAATAAAATCAGGGCTGAGATTCAGGAGAGGGAAATTAAAAAATAGAAAAAATTAATGCTGCTAAAAATCAGTTCTTTGAAAGGCTTAACAAAATTGACAAAACTCTGGCAGACTTAACCAAAGAAAGGAGGGGAAAAATCATAGCAAGGGTGAGGGATGAAAGAGGTCACAACTGACCTTAATGAAATCAAGAGGATAATTACAAAGTACTACGAAGGCCTGCACTGCTATGAATTCAACAACTTGGAAGACATGGACAAATTCTTGGAAAAATAGTCCTTCCCTAGACTATTCCCAATGAACATCCAGAATCTCAAGAGACCCATAATAATTAAAGAAATAGACAAGGGTATCAAGGGATTACCAACAAAAAAATCACCTGGACCAGATAACGTTACAGGAGAATTCTACCAAGCATTCAGAGAAGTACTAACACCAGTCCTACACAAACTTTTCCAAAACATAGAAAAACATGGCAAGCTCCCGAACTCCTTCTATGAAGCTAGTATAACACGGATACTGAAACCAGGCAAGGATCCCACAAGAATTGAGAACTACAGACCAATATCCCTAATGAACTTTGATGCGAAAATTTTTAATACAGTACTTGTCAATAGAACGCAGAAGTATATAAAACAAATAATTCACCATGACCAAGTGGGGTTCATACCTGGGATACAGGTGTGGTTCAACATAGTTTAGAACATTAGTATCACTCACCACATTGACATGAAAAAGTATAAGAATCACACAATAATATCAATGGGTGTGTAAAAAAACATTTGACAGCATCCAACACTAATTCCTCTTTAAGACACTCTAGAATATAGAACTAGAAGAAAAATTCCTCAAGACAATACAAACTATATTTGAAAAACCAACAGCCGGTGTGATGACCAATGGAAAAAGGATTAAGACAATCCCACTGAAAAGTCAGACCAGACAAGGATGTCCTTTGTCCCCACCCATTTTTTAAAATCATGCTGTAGATTTCAGCTAACATCATAAGGCAAAAAAAAAAAAAAAAAAAGACGTGAAAGATCTTTGCCTGGGGAAGGAAGTGTTGAAATTATCATTATCTGCTGGTGATATAATTTTATATATGGAAAACCCCAAAAGTTCCACAAGGGGAAAACTGGAAGCAATAGAGGAGTATGGCAGTGTAGCAGGATAAAAGATCTACAGCCCAAATTTATGGAATACCAATTGGAATATTTCAACAAGCTGATGCACCACTGGAAACACTTACTTAGTAGCCTATGCCACGAAAATTGGAAGGCAACCCCTGGCCAACAGATTGGAAGAGATAAATATTTGTACTCATTGCAAAAAAAAGGTACTCCAAAAGATTGTGAAAATTATCCAGCTCTTATTACTATGACACAAATAAAGTTTTGCTGAATATAGTTTATATAAAAACAAACCTTTTGGGGGGACTAATAATAGACAAGGAGTTCAAAATTACTATGTCTTTCTTCATTTTCTAAATTATTTGATTTAAATAATTTGGGGAGTTGCTGTCAAATTCCAATACAATGGAAGAAAAATAAATAGAAAGCACTGGGTTTAATTAACACTGAAAAGCCTACTCTTCATGAAAACAGAGGATTCCTCTTCTAGAGATGGTTCAGTATTAGGCGTAATCAACCCTGCTTCTCTCCCTCTCTTTTTTCTAATCAAATCATTGTATTGGGGGCTCATACAATTCTTATCACAACCCACATATTCATCCATTATGTCAAGCACTTTTGTACATTTGTTTCCCTCATCATTTTCAACGCACGTATTTTCTATTTGAGCCCCTGGTGTCTGCTCCTCAGTTTTTCTTTTCTCTCCCTGCTTCCTCCTCCCCAATGAATCTTTGATAACTTACAGACTATAATTATTGTGTCATATCTTACACAGTCTGATGACTCCCTTCACCTGCTTCTCCACTATTCGTCCCCCAGGGAGGAGGTTATATGTAGATACTTGTAAATGACCAATAAATAAATGAGAAAATGCTTCAGATCTCTAGCCATAAGAGAAATGCAAATTAAAACAACTATGAGAAACCACAAAAGACCCTCAAAGATAGCTCACTTCAAGGAATCAGAAAGTAACAAATGTTGGAAGGGCTGTGGAGATACAGCAATTTTGTCTGCTGTGCTGGTGGACCGGCAGGTATGTACAGTCATCATGTAAATTTATTTGAGATACCTAAAACAGATGGAAATTGAGCTATCATATGACCTAGAAAACTCCAACTGGGTATATATTCAAAAGAGACAAGAAGCAAACCACGGTCAGACATCTGTGCACCAGAGCTCACAATTGCAAGGAGATGGAAACAAGTCACATTTCTGTGAACAGATGAATGAATTAGAAAACTGTGCTACATACATACAGTGGAGCAATACACATCCCGAAAAATCAGTGCAGAATGCATGAAGTACAATGATGCATGGGAAAAACTGGAGGAAATTATACTAAGTGAAGCAAATCAACCACAAAAGGACAAGTACAACATGAGTGCCCTGAGGCAAACTCAACTCAAAAAAAAAAAAAATCCCCCCCCCTCAATTATCTTTTATCATTAATCATTCAGTAATATTTTTGTTTGTTTGTTTGGACATCACTGCATTCAGTAATATATTATTTGTTTTCTTTTTGATTGGGGAGAAAGTCCTTGTTGGTTGTATTTGTGATTTCAATTTTTTTTTTTACAAGGACAGTATAAGAAAGTATTAGCAGAATTACCAATCCTAATATAGAATAAACAAATAGTTGCTTTGAGTCAGTTTAGGATATTTAAATGCTAGGAATTATGAGATGCTAAAGCACATGGGAGATTTGCTTGGTTAAATGCCTACAAATAGGGCTGAGCCCCGGTGGCGTAGTGGTTGTGCGCGGGACTGCGGCCCACTGGGACGGAGGTTCAATTCCAGCAGTGGGGCTGGGCCTCCTCCTCCCACCACCGGAGAGCAGTGATGCCCCCCTCCCCCCAAAAAATGCCTACAAATAGATTTTTTTAAGGAGCACAGTAGTCACAGAGAGCGGTGAGACTTTAGTGTCAATATAGCAAATCTCAAAGAAGGCATGCCCAATCAGAGTAGTGAAGAAGAAGCCTAGTTCAGCTGAGAAAACAGCGTTGCTCAGTTACTGTGAACTCTGCAAGGCAAAGTCAGATTTTGAAAATCCTGCCACAGCTCGCCTCCTCAGGTTTCCTTTGGCCATGAGACAGAGGTAAGTCATGCCTCCACTCAATTTTCCTTACCTCTTCTGAGCCCAACAGTTCCTTCCCAGGCACTCTATCTCTCTGCTGGATTCAATCATTAGTTGTAATGGACAAAGAACTCACAGAAACTGTTAAAAAATGCACGGTATTGCCATCCAAGTTCAGAAAAGATGAAGGATACAATCATCTGTCCAGAATAACAACTTGGCCCAGCCAGCAGCCTGATCTCATTCTAGTTTTCAGCCTCTCAGCTGTGTGGTCCTTTGACCTTTGCCTATGAGGGACCAGAACTCAAGCCCTCTGTTCTGCCTATCTCAGATTCTTAGAATTGTTCCTTTGTTGGGCCTCAAAGTCTCCTTGCCTCTGGAAACTCTTCTCTCGGCCAGTGCATACTTAAATCCCTCACCTTAAGAAACTCACTATACAGATGAGGTCTTAAAATGTCCCATAAGAAGTCCATGCAAGACTGCTGTTTTACATTTAATAATTAACTTTTGCCTATGGTAAATGAATTATTTAAAACCTTGCATGGAAAGATAAACATAATTTTGGGTTGGAAATATATGTTCTCATCCTTTTAACCCCTTTTCATCACTGATGTCAAAGAAGAAGATGACCTATCATCATGAAACAGAATATATTTGGGCAGGAATTAAAATAGCTAAAGGGATAGAATTTGGAGATTAGGAGAAACTACAGGTAGATTTCTGTTTCATGTAAACAAGGTAAAATATCTGATAAACACAAAAATATGTGAGCTATGCAGTGCTCACCCAGAATTCCTTTTTTATTCAAAACCAAGAGGGAATATTTTTTGTGGGTCATCACTGCTGTGGTTATGGGAGCTACCCAGCACTGCTCCTTAAACACATTTTTGACTAAGGTTAACTTTCAAGATTTACTTTTACTTGACATGATGCAATTATCAGTCATATAACCAAATACACATTAAACATCTCACCACAAATATTTAATTATCCTTCTGGAAAATCATTTATCTCATCCTCTTCTCTTATATAGTCTACTTATTAAATTAGAACAGAAGCTAAACAGAGAAACATCCTTGAAGATGGATTGACCCAGTGGTTGCAGCAATGGTCTCCAATATACAAAACAGGTGTGAGGGTGACACCTGTTTTGTTCTTTGAACATACGGCCATGATGAGTGATAAATGACTAAATAACTTAGCATCATGCAATAGCTATATATATACACACACACACATACTTATCCATATATGCACATACATATATTCATTTGTGTGATAGAAGACCTGATCACTTTTTTGATAATACCAAAAATTCAAACATGAATAGAGGAAAAAGATAATTAAAAAGATAAGAATGAAAATCAGACATAAAATTAGATATCATAAGAGACTACAAAGCTTGTCTTTGAATACAGAAAATCTAAAGTAAAAGAAAAAAATGACATTCAAGTGCTAAACAAAATATTTCAAAATTTACCCCAATAATATTTGGCTTTAGAAAGACAAAAAGAGAGGAAAAAACCCTCAGGTTTCAAGTTGCACATACTTATTCATATATGCATAGATCATATTTGAGAAAATGCCTATTCATATAGTTTATGTTTTTATTGCATTAATACTCTGGATACTAATCCTTTATCAGAGATATGATTCTTGACTAGTTTACTCAAATCTGTAATTTGCTTTATATTTCTTTTGAATCTCTTTTTTGAAATCCAAGTTTTTAATTTTGATCAGTTAGAATACAATTCCTTTTCTGTACCATGCTTACAGGTTCATATAAAAATCCTCGTTGAAAGCAAAAATAAGTTCTCCTTAATTTTTCTTGTAGTAGCTATGTAGATACATATATATGCATATATATACATACCAATATAAATCATGCTTCATTTCGAGTCCATCATTTGTGTTTTAAGTTAATGATCCAAGACTTTGCTAAAACATGTGTGTAATATCCCATTATTTCAAAGTTGAAAATAATATGTTGAAATTATTTTTCAATAAATAAAAATCATTTGCTGAAAATACCTTTTTTTCTGCCTCAGTTTCTTCATTCTTGTATTAGGAAGAGCCAAGGGGCAGGGCAGCGGGTAGAACATTGTGTAAGATCAGGGCCATGTCCACCTGTTCCACGTTTAGATCACATACATATGCCGGGGGATAAGGATTCAGCACCATGCTACATGATCCATGTGATAATTGTCTGATTTATTCTCATACCCAATTTTATGAACTTTTTGGTCAGAGAAAAAAACTGTGAATACAACTCAAGTCAGAAATGCAAGCATCCATTCTCTATTGCTGAATAACTTTAAGCCAGGAGCTCTGTTTTAAAAGAATACTTTTCTCACAATCTTCAAAGTGTTGCTCTTCATTCTTAAAATGGAATGTCAGAGGCCATAAAAACTTACCATCTAGCTGAACCCTGGTGGCGTAGTGGTTGTGTGAGGTACTTCAGCCCACAGGGTTGATGGTTCAAATCCAGCAGCAGCTCTCCAGGAGCAAGGCTGGGCTTCCAACTTCCAGGGTAGTAATGTGAAAAAAAAAATTTTAATTGCCATCTAACACAGACATTTGAGAAAACATTCAATGTGTATCTATCTATCTATCTATTTATCATCTATCTATCTATCATCTATCTTTCTATCTATCATTTATCTATCATCTCTATCTATCATCTATCTATCTCATCTATATCTATCTATCTATGTCATCTAGCTATGAAAAAATTTCAAAAATCTTGTGGAAAAATCCCTTATCTTTTGTATTCTGTATTGAACAGCTTTGTGAAGCACCCTTGTGTAAGTAACTAGAGGAGCAGTTTGCACAGCTGTCTGGCCTTGAGTACGCTTTCTAATGTAAATTGCTAAGTCAACTTTGACATTCCAACATCATTTTATTTATACCCACATTTAAGTTTAATTTTCAATTAGCTAGTCTACATTTTAGGGCATCTCCCACTCAAATTAGCACACTGAGACTCTGAATAGGGATATATACTAATATATGCTCTGAAATATTTCTACCCTTTTGCTTAAGCAACATTGAGAACTATTCCAGTACATGCTTTCTGAGTTCTTAGTGAAATTGTGTGTGTGTGCGTGTGTTCAGGTACCAATTTTGCGCTAAGTATACTTTATACATTAATGTACAGGTTTGGCTGGGGCTTACCTCTGATTAGAAACACAGACACAGTGATATGTAGTACAAGTGAGTTCTCAGAGCATTAGACGTTTCTAATGCTCTTACTGGATAGCCAGTAAAAGTTATTTAGGAAAGGAATAGAAATGCTTTCATAAGCAGGAAGAGATTTACACTGACAAATCAGCTCAGGAGAATATTGTAGATCAAAATATGAGATTCATTAAAACCTACTTGTATGGTCAAATCCGGGAATCAGTAAAGTTAAAGAGAAGAAAAATTCAGAACAGCATTATCATTTCTAGGAGAAGATGTTAGGGCTGGAAATAAAGAAGTTCAAGGAGGAAAGAACGAGCACCAAATAAAGCTGCTGCCCAGCGCCATCAAGGATGTTATGTGGAGAGTTCTCTTTTCTCCACATAAAACTTTCTCTCCCCTTGACCTTCCTCATCACCTTAATCATCCTCCTCTGAATGTCTTCACATTTTATATTACTTTCCTACAAGATGACCCTGACAAGGTAATTTTTCCATTTTTTCTTCCCCCCAACCTTGATACTTTAATGTTGTTTTATATACTGTTACAATATCTAAGTTCCAGAGAGGAGAGGGAATCTATTAACAGTGAGATAAAGAAAAAAATTCATAAACTAATTGGGATGCAGTTCTATCATTCTAAAAAATGTAAGGAAATTAAGTATTTTAAAGACTAAAAATGCAAATCTTATATTGATTAAAAACAATGTATCTGATACTAAAATTAGAGATAATTGTATTTGTCACCACAGATATTGCATGATTCACAGTAAGAGTAGTGTTTACAAAATCTTTCTGTATTCCTTAGACATTATGAAATTGTAACAATCCATTTGAAATTATCTAATTGATTGAAAGATATTATAACATCTTTTTGTTTTATAAGATGAGGTGATGAGAACATCCAAGAACTTCCTTGCAATATGTTGAACTACCTTGTAAGACATTGAGCTACATTATAGAAAGCAACACAAAAAGCTTCATTGTTAAGAAAAAATATAAAAATGACATTTAGTCTTAACCCAAAGTTGGTCAGAAGATAGAACCAACAGATGGTCAGGAAAGTCACCCCAAAAGTGTGTGGAACCCTGATAAGTCTTGGAAAAATGCTGCAGAAGTTCCAAATGATGTCACAGGACCAGCTAAAATGATTATTTAGACCCTGATACTGACTTTCCAGAGAGCTAGGAACCTAGGAGACATCAACTCCTGCTCTTTGCAACTCTACCAGGGGCGGACATATCAATAGAGGCAGTGCTAATTGGGACTATCATTCTAGAATAACATGTGTGAAGCATGCTGTTACCATGCCCTTATGATTATTCTTATTCTAATCCTTTAGTGCAAGTTTATGTTAAGATTATTATATCATTTGATGTGTGGTTACAATAAATATACTGAGCACTCAAAATATTTAAAAGTGTTAAGTAATATTGTCATGCTGCTCATGACAGAAGGTCTCATGAGTTGGAATTGCCTAATGAAAATGAATAAGTGTGCCCTAACATTATGATTTAATATGACAACCATATTTTATGTAACTATGCTATAGAGTGTGTAAGGATACCACCTGTGTGCAAGTGTCAAGCTATGAGGCCATATGTTGTGCAGTCAGTGTATGCCTACAGTTAGTTTATATACTTATTTTTTAAAGTTCAAAATAACTATCAAGTATATAATACTAGATATCCAATCTTTATATTTTAATGCATGCTGTCTCACAACTTATAAAAGTACTCAGATACAAGCAATTGTTTGTTAGTTTCTCCTACAGCAGTGATTTTTGTATTCCTCTGATGCTGGTAGCTATGTCACTGGAATTAAAGTGTAAGCAGAGCCAACTAAAGTGAACAAGTTCCAGCAGAGCATCCAAACTAAGAACAGACCACAAAGAATAGCCTGTAGAGTTCTGACAAATTAGCTGCTGGAATCCATACATATATCTTGGAAACCATGTCACATACTGAAAATAACAGTAATAAAAGCAGATCATTGTCAGAATTAGCCCCAGAAGATGAACTCATCAGGTTGAAAGGCACACAAAATATGAGTGAGAAAGGGGCTGAGCCCTGGTGGCGTAGTGGTTGTGCGCGGGACTGCGGCCCACTGGGATGGAGGTTCATTTCCGGTTCCCAGGAGCAAAGACTGGGCCTCCTACTCCCACCATCTGAGGGCAGTGATGCCTGAAAAAAAAAATATGAGTGAGAAAGAGTTGCCTTCTCAAAGTTGTGCATACCACAGTGACAGGAATATAGTATTTGAAAGTAAATCCATTGACACTTTTATTTGTTGATGGGTAAGACCTAAAATAAGGCAAAAGAACTGAAACATTAATTAATAATTGGAATTTGGAATGGAAGATATATGAATCTTTTGGAATGGAGTATATATAAGTCTAAGAAAATTAAAAGATGCCAAAATTGAAATGAAACTCATAAAGATGAATTTTGTCATTGTTAGTAAGATGAAAAGGATTGATATTGGCCATTTTTAAACAGATAATCATATGGCTTACTATACCAGGAATGAAACAATCAGGAGAATTACTTTGCATTGACTATCCAAAGGAATATTTTAAATCAATTCTGTAGCACAGTGCTGTCTGTAGTAGGATTACAGCTATCACTAGAAAAGGAAATCTAAACATTGAAACTATTCAACTTTAGGAAACAACCACTAAAGCTACTAATGCAGAACATGAATAATTCTATCAACTTCTTCTGTTGGGAATTGATCAACCATGTTATCACAATGCATTAAAAATCAAGGGTGATGAGAAAGTAAAGGCTTTAAGCAAAGAAAAAGGAAAGGTAGCTAGAAAAGAAAATATTGGTGATAGATAAGAAGATGGAGATTATATGACTGAATTTTGCAAGATAGTATTTTTTTCAACACCAAAGGTGACAATGGACTTCTCCAGTAGAAGGGAAAGAAATCACACTTATCACATCTGTGAGACAAGATGATGGAGATGTTCAAGACCATGCTAAAATCACACCAGGGATCAACCATGGAGAATTTATTTATATGGAAGCTTAGGTTGAAGCTGAAGAAAATGAAAGTGGATACCTCAGGGTATCATAAAATATGACTTTGAGAGTATTCTACCTGAATTTCAAGAATATTTCAAGCAAAGATGCATGGAACGCTAATGACAGAAGCTCTCAGAAGCTGTGTGAAGACATCAAGAACATCATCCACAAGGGAAGTGAAGGTCATTTTAAAAGACAGGGCAGAAAGAAAATACCAAAATAAACATCAGAGGAGATAATGACACACTTTTAATCACAAAATAGCCTAGAAAAAGGGAAAAAAATGATGAAGTCTAAAAGCTAGACAGAAAATTTAATAGGACACTTCAAAAAGACAAAGTCAAAAATTCTGATGAATTTGAAAAGTGTAGAGTGAGAAAAACAAAAAGTAGAATGTGTTCGATATACTTCAAACTGAAAACACTACAGCAAATTAAGGCTTCATTTTGCAATAATGAAACATTCTAGGGAACATTACTGAATGGTGCATAAAGAACTAAATGAAGATGGAAAGAATAAACAGAGTCACTGTACAATCCACTGTATTTAGTGGATATTCAACCATTTTAATAATAAGCATCTGACCAAAACCCAATGGTACTGAAGGAAGAAATTCAAGCTGCACTGTATTAAAGAAAAACAAGGCTTCAGGAGTTGATAGAAAAGCAGCTGAAAAATTTCAACAAATTGACAAAACACAGCATGCACTCACTTCTTTATGCCAGGTCTTGGGTGACAGCTATGTGGCCAACTAACTGGAAGAGATCCCTATTTGCACCAATTCCAAGAAAGGTAACCCATCAGAATGAACAATTTATCTTCCAACAAATATCAATGCTCAACATATCAGCAATGTCTCTCGTACATAAAATTTTGCTAAGGATCATCGAAAATTTTGCTGCAATATATTGCAGCGGTACATTGACAGGAAACTCCCAGAGAGTGGTTCAGGCCAGATTCAGAAGAGAATATGGAGCAAGGCATATTATTGTTGGTATCAGATAGACCTTGGATTAAAGCAGAAATTTCCAGAATCATGTTTGTTTGTGTTTTGTTGTCTCAGCCAAAGCATATAGCTATGTGGAACAAACAAACTGGAGAGTTTTGAGAAGGATGGGAATTTCACAACAGTTCATGGTGCACAGGTGGAACTTGTACATGGATCAGGAAGCAGTGTGCAAACAAGGACTACTGCACGATTTAAACATCAGGATAGAGGGGCTGAGCCCCGGTGATGTAGTGGTTGTGTGTGGGACTGCGGCCCACTGGGATGGAGGTTCAATTCCAGCAGCGGCTCCACAGAAGCAAAGGCTGGACTTCCTACCCTCACCACCAGAGGACAGTGATGCCCAAAAAGTGAAAAAAAATCAGGATAGATGTGTGTCAGGGTTTTATTCTCTCTCCACATTTATTCACCCTATATGCTGATCAAATACTTGGAGAAGCTAGATTATGTGAAGAAGTATGTGGCATCAGGATTTCGGGAAGAATTATTAGCAACCGGAAATTGAAGCGCTTGCTGATGAAGATCAATGATTGTAGCATGCAGTATGAATTACAGCTCAAAGTAAAGAAAGTAAAAATCCTTGTCATTGGGTCAGTCAGTAACTGGGATTCAAATAAATGAATAGCAAGTTTGCTAACCTAATAACTGTTTTAAGTAATAAAAAGTGATACATCAAATGGTAGTTTATTATTTCGTACAGTAAATACTTTTAAAAATAATAATAAGAATAAGAATAAGAATATATGGATATGCAAAGCTAGATCATGTTAGAAGGGTTAAAATGTTAATCAAGAAATAAAATACAAAAACAATAAAACTCTTGACATTTCCACATTATTTCTTGACTGATGTCTTCACTTGCAGTACTCTTCACTTTTACGCAGGTTTCATTGATGATGTGATTTTGCTTAACCATATTTTCATTGTGGATGTAGAATCTCAATCCTTTACAGTTAGACCAATTATTCAATGGTCTTTGTGTTCTATATGTCAAAAATAGGCAGCATCCTTTCTTTGAAAAGCAATTTTTATCTCTTGCTGAACTTACAGAAATTATTCTAGCAATAAGTTAACTCTGAACATTTTCATGAATTCTGTTGTCCTTTCATAATATCTTGTGGGAATTTAAAGCAAAACACTGATTTTAAAATGAATAGCGTGTCACCCTCTTGTGTCTTAGAGTATTTTATATTATATGTCGATTTACAGAAGTAAAACTGTGAGAGAATAAAAATGTGGTATTTCATTAAAACTATAACAAGTTTTATGATAGGAACAAATGGATAATAAAAGCATACTTTATCTGACTTTTTAAAACTTATGTATGGAGTACACATTCATACGCACTCTTTGAATATACTGTTGCATTGATGAACATCAAGAAAATAATAAGAGATGTAAATTTTTTATTTCTGAATTGGACAGCTGCCCAGATGACAACCTTAGGAAGAACTATAGTTACAAGTTCCACTTTAAATGCGCTTGGCCAAAGTCAACAAAAAATTAGTTGTCAGCTCTGGTGAGCAGCTGAATTTCACTTCTGGATAGTATCATTATAAACCAAGAGCAGATTTGTCAAGGATTTAATCTTGTTTGGATCCACAATCAACGCACTTGAAGCAAGATATCAAAGTATGCATTCCACTGGGTAAATCTGCTTCACAAGAACACAACCTTCTTGAAAAGCAAGGATGTTCCTCTGATGTAAAGCGCCCCTCCAAAAGCCATGGTATTTTCAATGGCCTCACATGCATGGGAGTTGGATATTGAACATGAAAGAGTGACAAGAAAATTGAGGCATTTATATTATAGTACTTGCAAAAAATATTAAAATCACCACAAAATAATAAAGACCAACAAATCTGCCTTGAAATACAGCCATAATACTCATTAGATATAAAGATCAAACGACTTCTCTTTTATGCTTTGAGTATGTTGGCAAGAGAGACCTGTCTCTGCAGAAGGGCATGATGCGTGATGAGGTAGTGAAAGAGGATGGTCGTCCATACAAATGGATTGCCATAGAGCTGGCACTAGTCTACTCAAACTTCAGCACTTTTGTGAGAATGTGTCGGGACGAGGAATCATTCCCTCCTTCTGTACATACTGTCACGATAAGTTGGAATTGAATTGATGGCAATAACAAAGAAGAGTTTGCATTCAAGTTTACTGTAATCCAAATAAGCATGTCCATCATTTTCAAACTATAATAGTTTACAACACATATTTCTAGAAATATGTTGTATATACAGCAGGTGGTGACCTCCCCAATTTTTGGACTGATAGAAAATTATGATAGAATGTATATGATTTTAATACGCATATATTTGGTAGTGAAATTTTAAATATATTGTCTAAAAGCACAATGGTTTCAGTAGTTAGTGTCTGCTGAAATGAAACCATAAAAGAAAGACAAGACAGTAATGCAACTGCCTAAGTATTTGAAAGATATAAAATGATATATTAACTCCTGTAACTTGTTTCATTAAGTAGATATATTGTATAAGAAATTAGAAAAAGAAAGTCTTATATTATATGGGCTTTTAAGTTCAACCAAAGTAACAAGCTATAAATATCTTGGAGTTTGGAAAGTAAATTAAGGTGCATGTATATGGGCACACTTATTCACATATATTTTTGTTTCAAAGAAATGATTTCTTTCTTCTGTATCTATATCTTTCCTATAAAGTTTGTTTGGTTGCAGCTTTGGCCATACATCGATTTTCTGGTTTATCCCTTGTCCTTCTAAATTTATCATGATTGATTGATACTCACTGTGCTAGGAAGAAATTATTTACATTTGAGTACCTGAGGATATTGAACTTTATTGAAAGGAAACCACAGGGAATGATGGGTGGGAATGGGGGAAATATGTAAATGTCATTACTGTGCTCATTTGGAATTAAAAAGACTTCAGACAGAGTCTGGCTCCTAGAGCTAGAAAAAGGCTTACTGAATTGAAGTTCACATAATTATTTGAATACAAACATTATGTTCTTTCTTTTAAAATGAAAATAGAGATGAAGATCCTGGGAATTTAATATGACATGAATATGTTTAGAGATTCTCTAATGAAATATACAAGGTTAGAATAAAAAACAGTAAGATAATCATATTTTAAAACCATTTAAGAAATATTTATTTCTGAGACACATTGAGGTATTTTTTCAGCAGAGTAGATAGTCTGAATTATATATTTGACTTGGGTAAGCCATCAGAGAAGATCCTATTGTCATTCATACTGCACGAGTGAAAACTTTAGTTTTAAAGTCAAAGCCAATGAAGTCAAGTCAACAAGTGGTGAATCTGTCAATCAACCTAGGTCTTCTTACTCAAATTATTTTGTTGTTGTTTTTCTTCTACTATATATCGATTAGATTGCTTTGCTTCTGGAAAATACTCAGCATGGTGGGATAATGGTTGCTTTCATAATATCATAAATTCATTGACAATGAGTGTCATGAACCGACAACCCCTTGATGAATAATATCTATGCAACTATCAACATTAAGACACCTTTCACTTTAAGGACCCATGGAAGCTGTGTTAGTCCAGGAAAACTAGAGAAACAAATCCATAGACACACATATGGATATAAGGGTACAGTTTATATACAAGAGGAATAGGACATTAAGAAAGCATCCTAACCCAGTCCAATTCAAAGCCATAAGTCCGATATTAGCCCATATGCCCAATGCCAGTAAATAACATCTCTTCCGACGCACGAAGTCACAGGCCAGTGGGTGCAGAGTCCTGGCAGCTGCAGGGGTCTCCTCATGGGTACTTGCTTCCAGTGCTCAGTGTCCATTAATAGCGTCCAGTGATGGTAAAAGCAACTCGGTGCTGGCAGGGGTCTCCAGGTGGCTTCTCCAGCTTTAGAGGTCTGGTTCTTCTCCGACTCCTTCAGCTCCTTGGACGCTGTCATCTTGTTCTGTCCATAACTCATCGCCTCTGAAACTAACTGCAACAACTTGGAAGACAGTTTCTCATCTCCACAAGAGAAATACCACGAGATTTCCCAGAAGTCTCAGGAGAAAGCCATGCCCACACAGAGGCCTCATTGGCTACTCAATGGCTATCTCCAGATTAACAGGATAGAATCCACGCCTACATCTCAATCATGAAATTAGCATAAGCACATCACCACCACAGCAGCATATGTAGTGTATTACACTTTGGGCTACTAACCACCTGGTTATTTGACTGAACCCACAAGTTGCTGGGGGAAAAAAGATGAGGCTTTCTGCTACTGTGGGATGTACTGCTTATACTTTCCTGGCAGGGGAGACACCATGATCATGAAGGTGGTTTTCTCAGGGCAAGGCTTGCCAATTGCAATCAGGATGTGCTGAGCACTGAGATTTCTCTGAGTGTGGCCACTTCGATTGCATAATTTGTGGTAGTGAGGAGCTGCATTCCCCCTTTCCCCTGCAAAAAAAAAAAAAAAAAAGATTTATGCTTTCTGAAATCCATAGGGGCAGTTTTATCCATGTAGGGCTGCTGTGACTCAGAATTCAATGAATAGTACTGAGTTCCCACTTTTTTAAAAAAATTGTAAAATACAGCAACTGTATGCTTCTGTTGGAATAAGCAATATAGACATTTTGAGGGATCTTGGTCACTATGGCTGACAATAACTCAATAACGGTGAATGTTGATTTGATTTTTTATTATAAACTCCTTTTTAAGAAGATAAGGTACAGTAATTTCTAGAAAACAACATATTACATATTTGTTAAAAGGAATTCTTTTTAATCTGCTGCGATCTACAAGTTCACCATGAATTTTACATAGATATTCTTTTTGTATGATTATTGCCAAATATTAGTGTCATAATTCAGCTTTACGTAAATTCCAAATAATTGGTGGTTGCTAAATCTTGATTGTAAACAAGAAACTGTGTTACCAGACCAGATGAAAAATAAAATAGCTAGAGAAAAAATAGCTACTACAATTATTCTTTTGCATATACCCTTAACCACTCTAATGCATTCAAATACAATGCTGATACTATCAACAAAAATATCTTTTGGTATTTGTTCATATTTAATTATTTTCAATAGCTTCTTATGACTTGGAGTACATGGGAATTGCATCTCCCTGACAATTGTTCCTTCATCACTCTTATCCAGACTGGTCACTCCTTCCTACAAACAACAGCAGGTTCATCTCCTGTCAGTACAAACTGTCTTGCTGCTGGAATGTTTTAGGAGGATTAGACTTCTTACTACATTGACTATGGTGACATCTAAATTATTAGTACACTCACACACAACCCAATGCAAAAAGAAAATATATTGGGAGTAGAAATGCCAGGATGTAAAGTACTGACACTCTTGCATTCATGTGCAATCTTGGTTCGCTTTCCCAGCGTCATCAGTCACCAGAATCCGTAAATGTGGCATTTTGATGAAGGGTATCTTTATGTGATTGGTTGCTTTCATTTTTTAGATGTGAGAAACAGTCCGAGAAACAAAATAATATATCAAGCAACTCAAAAGAAAATGAATTCAAGAACTTTATGCATAGTATTTTGAGTGATGGAGGCAAGCTCACTCGAAAACTAAATTATGTCAGCTAATATACAGGCAAGCATATATACTGGTAGAGCACTAGCTGAAGCATTTGGCTGCTAAGCCCACTTTTGGCCATCCAAACCCGTCAGTTGCTGCACAGAAGAAAGATGAGGTAGGCTATTTTCACGACGATTTCCAGTTTTCAAAATATCAAGGTAGCTCTAAGCAGCCCTGTAGAGTTGCTGTGAATTTGAATCTGCACCATTACCATACATACACACACACTGACACACGCAGTCTTTGTTGTTAGGTGCCTTCACGCCGTCTCCGTCTCATAATGATCCTGTGTGCAAAAGGACAAAGTACGGCTGGCTCCTCACCATTATCTGTGAGGCACTCTGTTGGAGCTACTGGGTCATTTCATCTCTTTGAAGGGCCTCCTTTTGGTCGCTCACTTCTAGCTCACCAACCAGCTAGTCTTTTCCCAGGACCTATTCTCTGCTGATAATATGTCCAACGTGCTTGCAGTGAAGTTTAATCTGTTTTGCTTTTAAGGAGCATTCGGCCTGAACGTTCTCTCAGATAGATTTCTTTGTTCATCTTGCATCCTATCATGCTATTAGAATTCTCCACCAGTCCCACAATCCAGATGCAGCAGTTCTCCGGTGGTCTCTCTTACTCCTTGTGGGGATTGTGCACACAGACAAAGCGATTGGAATTAACGTGTGTTCGGCCAGGTGTGTTTCAGCCCTCACAGTGACATATCTGCCATGTCAGTTCCACAACATGGCAACCCTATGCACAGCAGAACAAGCCCCGCTTGGACCTGAAGTCTTCCCCCTTAGTCTTATGGCAGAGTTCATTGTGGCAGCCACTGTGTCAGTTCATTTTGAGGGCCAGGCTCCTTAAAATGCCACTATCCTTTTGAGACACTCCAAGTCCGCTGGCACGGAGTCAATGCGGGCTCATAAAGAGCTCGTGTGGTCTCTGTGGCTGCTTACTGAAACAGAAGGTCCACGCATTGTCCCAAAGAGATGCTGGAGGTTTTGAACTGTCAAACATATAGATTGCAGCCTAAGGCATAACCACCATGCCACCAGGGTTCCCATAGCTTTGATATAGGGAGATAATATATGTTGATATTCTTGTGAAATGGAGTGCCCCCCTGTTGAAGAGAGAGGAACGTCATCAGACCCTGATGCCTGCTTTGCTGGAGCCCATGATCGCATCCACTGCATCAATTCATCTTGTCAAGGTTTGGCTCTTGGTGCCCTTGGACTTCACCAAGCACGGCATTCTTCTTCAGGGACGGGTCTCTGCAGACACCACGTCCAAAGGACACGTGGTGAGGTTTTTCCATGTTGACTTCTATGGAGAATTCTGGCTGTACTTCTTCCAGGACAGATTGGGTGGTGTTTTTGGAAGTCCATGGTATTTTCAATATGCCTTATCGACATCATAATGTGAGCATGTTGATTCTTCTTCTGGATTCTTTATTCATATAATATATGTAGTAAGCAAATAAAATATGCAATTATGAAGCTATATTGTAAAATGTAAAATAATTTTAGCATAAGCATACATGTGGTCATGGAGCATGCTACTGGGAGGAATTTTGGTGTGTTTTTTTCAGTCATAAATTTCTGTGTCATGTTTTGCAAATATAATAAAATACTTATTAAAGCAGAAAGTAATGTAAAATATTATCTAATCTGACATAATCTTTAGAAGATTATTAATCTATAATTGTATATATCTATTTGATATCCAATAAGTTGACTTGACCATGTATTGACTATGTGAATTACACCATTATTTTCATTAATTTAGGGAGCTAGTTTTTTGTTTGTTTGTTTTGTTTTCTGGGGGTGCATCACTGCCTTCTGGTGGTAGTGGGAGGCCCAGCCTTGCTCCTGGAGAGCTGCTGCTGGATTTGAACTGCCAATCCAGTGGGCCGCAATTCCACACTCAATCACTATGCCACTGGGCCTCAGTCCTAGTGAGCCAGTTTTAAAATGCTCTTTAAAATTATATTTTTAAATATATACTATCAATTTTTAGGTATACTGTCAATACTTAATTAGTTCATAGACATCATGTGTAAAGCACTACAGACACACAGGTGCACACAGTGGTAAGTGAAACATTCTACAAAATCATAGAAACCTTTACTAAGAAGAAAAGTCAACATTTTGAGCTAGTGTATCCGAACATATTTTTCATCTAGGTGAAAACTCTTCGGAAGGTGTTGCTTTTCTCTTTCTAAACCTTCCTTGAAAATTATGTGCTCTTTCATTTGCTGATGTTAGCTATCCTTGCTTCTGCTCTCACTCGTAGAACCACTTTGTCCAACAGAAAATCACCAGTGCCCAGTGTTGCAACATTCTCACAATTCTTGTAATCATACTCCTCAGCAGCCACTGACTTGATTGCAATTTTTTTGAAGTCACCTTAAGGACACCAACAGACTAAGACCAGTGTATTAATGGGAGAACTTGTTTGCAGCCACCTACTATGGCAGAATCATATTTAATCGTATCTAGTTGGAAGAAACTCTTGCATCTAAGAATTAGAACCCTAGTAGCTCTCTCTCTCTCTCTCTCACTATATATATATATATATACATATATATATATATACACACATCTATCTATCGATCACAAGGTTTTCAGTGGCTTTTTCCTCCAATGTTGGGAGCCAGTTCTTTTCAGTTGTCTGTTCTTAGTCTGGAAGCTTGGCTGAAACTTTTCATTTGGGGTAACCCCACCGGCATTTGAATAGTACTGACATCACTTGCAGAATCATATCACCAGAATCATATCAATGCTTCGGTCACTGTAGTGCAACAAACAGTCAAGTGGACTGCTAAAAGCACAAACAAATCTGTCTTGGAAGTGTGACAGAGTGCTTGTTAGAGCCAAGGGGGCCGAGGCTATCTTACAAACTTCGTATATATTGTCAGTAGAGACCAATCCCTCCCTGGAGAAGAACATCATGCTTGACATAATAGAGGGGCAGCAAAACAGAGGAAGGCCCTCAGTTCACACAAGGGATACAAATATGGACTCAAGCATAGAAACAAATTGATGGATAGCACAGAACTGTGCAGTGCTTTATTCTGCTGTGGATAAAGTTGCTATGCGTAAGAGCCAACTCAAGGACATATATGGTGAGCAAATTTAGAATGATATTATATAAATATGTAATGAAATAGACTACTATCCAAGAATTCGATAACTTTTGATGTCTTTGCTAACATCCAATAAATTTAACGACAGATTAAGCATAACTTCATTTGTATATTGTATCAACACAAATATGCATATAATATATTTATCCTTTTCTTGAAAAGCTAATTTACAAAAAATACTGGAACTTCCTGTTTAAAGCCCACACTGATTTGAAATTCTGATTATAGAAAAATACATTGCTTGCATGAATCAAATGGAAACCTATTTATAGTATTTTATAATTTATAAATTTATTTTCAAAGGTTAAGAAATTACTCTCAAGATGAAATGAAGTGAAATAATGTATTAAATATTTTTTGCTATTTTAAAATATGTTTGATTCATTACATTTAAGATTATCTGTGAAAGCTGTATGTGGTGATGTCCTATTTTACAAATGAAAATGAATATTTTCAACAGTCTTATGTAAATAATATGTTGTGATTGGGTGCTGTTTTAGTTGCTGTTTTATTGATAATGGAGACCATCTATGTGCACATATATCTCCTCTCATTAATGAATATATTTCTCTCTCTATATATGTATATAGAGTACATATAAATTTCACTTATAAATATATGTATGTATAGACAGTACATATATTTATACATGCATATTAAGATAGATCTATATAAAAAGAAATTCATATCAATAACATGGCTCATATCATTGTAGAAATGGCTAATTGAAGCCCATCCAATCCAAGGGACAGATGTTTAGATGCGGGTTTTTCCTGATTGAACAGGTATGGGAGCTGTGTTAGTCCAGGTAGACTAGAGAAACAAATTCATGAACACGCATATGGATAGAAGGAAACAGTTTATATACATGAGGAATGGAACATTGAGAAAGCATCCCAACTCAGTCCAGCCCAAGGTCATAAGTCCTATATTGGCCCATATGTCTAATACCAGTCTATGAAGTCTCTTTCTGACTCACAAACACAAGCAATGACACCAGGATGATCACAGGCCAGTGGGTGCATAGTATTGTGTATCCCAGTAGAAGCATCCCAGCGTTGGCAGGGATCTCCTCATGGCTCCTCTTTCCCAGGGCTCAGGTTCCATCTGCTCAGGTTCCATTGCCTCTAGAGGCACCTCAACACTGGCAGAGGTCTCTCTGTGTTTTTTCCAGCCTCAGAGATCTGACTCCATCAGGGTAAGCCAATGGGGCTTCTCCTTCCATTCCTCTAGTTCCTAGGATCAGGGTCTATGCTGTCATCTTGTCTTTTCGGCAGACCGTCTCCAAGACACTGTGCAGATGGTCTCTCACCCTCAATTGGGAAATACTGCGAGGCTTCCCAGAATTCTCAGGAGAAAGCCATGCCCACACAAAGGTCTCATTGGCTATCTCCAGATTGAGAGGCTAGTCTCCACCCCTACACTCCCTGTGCTGAAATTAACACAGATCAGTGACTGCCACAGGAACTTATGAACCATCAAGCAAGAAAACAAACAAAGAAGCATGAGAATAGAACAGAAGGATCACAGGCTACTGGATGCAGAGGTGAGTGAGTTCAGCAGGTTAGACTTCTCAGGCCATCCTCACCATCGATTTTAGACCTAGCATGCTTTCCTCGTCCCTGGGTTTGTTGCATCCTCGCTTCCCTTTCTCAACACCACTTCCTCTTCCTTGCCTCCTGCGACACCCCTCATCCCCCCCAGCCCCAGATGTCAGCTCCCTTGTTTTTCCTTGGGATTGATTGTCCTGCCTATCATATGGACAGGCATGAAAAATATAAATTAATTAATTAATTAATTAAAATGTCTTTAAATATTTCCATATCTGTCTCTGAACCCTTCTGACTGTTTGCCAATAGGATCTGGTGAAGTGCCAAGTCCTTTCCACAGGTTCCGAAGTCTACTTTTGGAATCCCTCAGGGGCATCATTGCTTTGCTGGTGTGTTGATTGCCTTTGAGCGTTGCTCTCCTGTGTGTGGTTGGGCAATGGGGAGCTGTAAACCATTATGAAACCATTGTGCTTCAAGACCTTCTTGATTTTATCAAGGTGTTCCATCTGAATACAACTGGTTTTCCATAAATCTTCCTCCCATCTTGATGCAGCTTTCCTCTCCGTACAGTTCAGCATTTTCTTAGTGTACAGAAAAAATCAACTTCCCACTTTGGAAGGAGTAGCCACTAAAAACTTTATACGTGGCATGAAAATGTCAGATACTGAAGGTCTAATGAATGGAAACATTAGGAAACTTCAAAGCGCTTTAGTATAAAATAGTAATTTATGACTTTATGTGTCAGTTTTGTAACAATTAGTTTGTATTTCTTCATGGTGGTGGGCACAACCATAAAATATTAGAATAATATATGTAATGCAGAGTGTGCAAATTCATTCCATGTTTTCTACTTTTTCACATATAAAGTCAACAAACAAAAATGTTATGAGAAAATCAGGTACAATAAAAGGTGTGAAGTGATGCTGCAGTGTTGAAACATCTGCTGTGATAACTAGAGAAATCATACTAATTTAACCATATCTTTCATAAACCTCACATATGGTCTGATTACACTCAGCTCTCTTTATTACCAAACTCATTTATTGTGTATAATGAACTAAGAAGCAAAATATGACAATAAAACCGTCCTAATTTATTCCAGTTCCTGAGCTCTGAAGTTGAAAAAGAAAATTAAAATAGTGTATGATTTTTCCCTTTGGAAATAGGGGGCCCCCAAAGAGATCATGTAAGTTCATATATCTAATAATATATTTGATAATATAATTTAAGTTGATATACTTGAAAAGGTAATATAAATTGATTTAGCTGATAAGAATGTCCAGCACGATTGTGAGATAGAGGAAATGAAAGGAGTTATATTGTATTGTATGATATTGAATATATCATCGACTGATATAAAAATAGGAAATGGGTGGCATAGTGTTTGATTGCTAAGCCCAAGGCTGGTGATTCTAACCTACCCACTACTGAGTGGGATAGATATGAGACTCTCTGCTCTCATAAAGATTTTCCACCCTGGGCTGAACCCCGGTGGCATAGTGGTTTTGTGTGGGACTGTGGCCCACTGGGTTGGCGGTTCAAGTCCAGCAGCAGTTCTCCAGGAGCAAGGCTGGGCCTCCTACTCCCACCAGAGGGCATGGATGCCAAAAACAAAAAAAGATTTGCAACCCTGGAAGCCTACGGAAGCAGTTCACTCTGTCATAACAGGTCTCTATAAGTTGGAATGGCGGTGACTTTTGAGTTTGGAAAGAAGAATGAAGAAATCTGTCGAAGAAGGT
>PVJH01028973.1:10927-26738 GCA_004026705.1 Nesogale talazaci | reverse complement strand
CCCCCCCCCCCCCCCCCCCCCCCCCCCCCCCGCCCCCTGCGCCCGCCATAACTGTCTCAGTCCCTTAGACCATGAGTGGGACCCGGCATGCAGAACGCGGTAGACCTTCGGGAAACCGTGTTACAGGGCTGAGTGGGAACTGGCTAAGGAACAGGGGCTCCACTAAGCTGGCCCCCACGGCTGCCCTGCCTTCGAACAGCAAAGAGCATTTGTACATCACCTACTGTATACCCAGGCAGAGCAGGGCCCTGAAAGAGAGCCTCCCCAGGAAAGCTCTGTCCTGGGCAGAGAGGTCCGGCAAGGACGGGGCAGCTGCTCCCAGAAGTGCTGCTGTGGCTGGGGGACAGGCCAGGGTGTGTGTGGGTGCGCGTGCCTGTGCATGTGCGTATCCACGTGCATGTATGGAAGTGGGGGAGGGGCAGGGGCCACGGCGAGGCAAGGGGGCTCTCTAGCCAGCAGAGTCTCAGGTCCCCCTTCGGGCCTCAGCCTCCCGACCTACACCCAAGGAGGGGGGCTCCACCTCCCTGGCCCAGAGAGGAGAGATCCCAGGCACTGCAGCCCTGCCTTGCCATCCATCAGCATTTTGCTGCATTCCTGTGAGTCATTCTCTAAACAAACCCCTGCGAAGGAGAGGAGGAGCAGGGGAGGGAGGAGGGAGGTGTGGAAACAAGAGGCAGCCCTGCCTCCTCCCTCTGCCTGCCCCCTCAGCACCACCCCAAGCCCAAGAAGGCTTTCCAGCAGAGCTCTGGGGGGAGAGCCTGGCAGCTCATGCCCTGGGCTGGGGGTGTGACCTCGCGTTCTCTGGGCCTGAGGAGAGCTCCCTTGGGTACCTAAGAAGGAGCCGGGGAAACTAAGGCCAGGGAGGGGGCAGGGGGGCAGGCAACGTGCCCTGGGAGTTCTGCACATCCTGTGGGTGAGGGTCTTGCGGGCGCGTATGCCCGGGCAGATGTGTCTGAGCTGGCATCCAGGGCTGTCTGGGTGTGCCTGTGAACACTGTGGGCATGTGTGTGTGTGCATGCGTGTGGAAGGCGGGCTTTCTTCCTGAAGCATCATGTCCCAGGGCTCTCTTTCTCTCTGCCTCCAGAAGGACACCTCCAGGTGCCCCCGGGGGTCTGTGTGCCCACAAACGCCACCCCCCCCACACACACACACACACCCCACCGGCATGAGGCTCTTCTCTGTGGGGGCCTTGGGGACTCAGCTCAAGCCAGGTCTGCACCAGCCCACGCCCCAGGGAGGGGAGGGAACTAGGGTGTGGTGTGGGGACTTGGCTGTGGGCTGGGCCGGAAGGAGACCTGGGCTGCTCTGGCCTGGAATGGCAAACACCCACTGTGAGGGGCATGTTAGGGCAGCCCCAGAGAGGGTCGGCTTACAGATGCACTGCCACAGTGGTGCGGCAGCAGGGGGGTGGGGATGGGGGCAGGGCCTCTGGAGAGAATGGTGAAGAGAAGGATGATGGTGTGCTGAGTGCCTGGAGACATTTCTGAACAGGAGAGGGAGACAGAGGAGCGAGAGGCCCGGCCGGGAGAGAGGCCTCTCCCGGATGCCTGTACATGTCCTTCAGCAAACAGCCTCCACTGGACTCCGAGCCGTGGTGCCCCACCAGACGCCTGCCCTGGCCAAGTGGCACAGCCACAGGCTCTGTCTTCAGACTCCATCACCCTCCTTCCCGGAACCTTGGCAAGGCACCAAGCACACGCTGGGCCCTCTGTCAACGGTGACTGTTGGCTACAGCAAGGACCCCTGGGAAGCGCCGAGAATCAGGAGGGTGAGCTCCGTTCCTCAGCCCGTCTGGGTCTCCGTCTCCCCGTGTGGAAAGGAGGCAGACCTACTCACAAGTGAGCGGCCCCCGTGCCCGGTTCTAGCCCATGCTATGGGGTCGTATGAATCAGCATCTGCTCGGTGGCAGTGTGTGGGGGTTTGGTGAGCCCAAGCAGCAGGGGCCTCGGTCAAGAAGCAGCGAGAAGATTCTAGTGTTTCCACAGGAGCTTACACAACCGAGCCAAGAGGCTGGGTTCTCGCCGGTTTGCTGGTTCCTCACCTGCAAGGGACAAGCCTGGCCTCAGACCAGCGCTGTGCCCGGGTCCTGTGATGCGGGGAAGGCAGGGCACATGGGTCCTTGAATCTCCAAACACGACAGCCACTGAGCCACCTATCCAGATCCAGCCTGTGACGCACCTAAGTTCTCAGGGTGCTGAGAACACAGGGATCGCCCATGTCACCCCCAAGAATGGCCAAGGCGAGTCCTGCAAGGCCCAAGAAGCCGGGACCTTGCTCGTTTCCAGGGCAGTGAGCCCTGGGCTGCTCCCGCAAACAAAGGTCTTGCTGAGCCAGCAGCTCCTCTGAGTTCCTCAGGGGCTCCACCACTATTCCCCCACCTCCTGCTGCCCCCTTGAACCCCTGCAGGCTGATGAATGCCTGTCGGGGAGGCAGAGGGAAGAGAGGGGACAAGGATGGCTGGCATGGAGGCCTAAAAAGCCTGTGGTCCAGTTCTTGGGAACTTAGGCCAAAGGCGAGATGGCCCAAGCTGCAATCCGCAAGCCTGCTCAGAAGCAGCCTCTCTCCAGGGCCAGAGGACTCAAGTCCTCTCCTGCTGTCACCTCTGTCTGATCCACACTGGGCCACCTGCTCCGGGAAGGCTAGGTCTGAGTTTGTCTGTGCACCGGTCTCCTCTCCTCTACAATGGTATCTGCCTCTTCCTGTCCCCTCTACGCTTACTCAGTGCATTCTGGCCACACAGGTCTCCTTGTTCTTGCAACACAAATGTGCCCAGCACCTTCACGCCTCAGGGCCTTTGCACATGCGGCCCCTCCCCCCAACCTGAGCTGAATTTCCACCAAGACTTCCACGAGGCATACACGTAGCCTCCTCAGATCTTTGCATGAACATCCCAACTCTTCTATTTCAAACTGCAAACATCCCTCCATCCAGTTCCTGAGCACCTGCACACACACACCATCCATCCTCAGTGGCATGGTCAGTCATTCCCCTAGCATAGCCGTTGCTTACTGCCTGGCTCCCACACGCACTTCTGTGCCCCCAGAGTAGGAAGCACAGTCTGTCTCTCACTGATGCCTCCAGGCACCACCTCCGCAAAACGCCTTGGACACAAGACAGGTGAGCCTCGACCGGGGTGAAGTCTTCAAAATCGTTTTGCCCACGAGAATGCCAGTGCTGTTTTCCACTGGGGTCGGGATGGGAACGAGTGCGTGCTCTGCCCACCCCTGCTGGCTTCCACCCACCCCGAGATCGATGGCGATCGATGGAAGCGTGGGCCCCACATTCCATACACAGCCAGCGCACTAGCCCACGCAGCCCCCACACCTTCATTCTTCACTCCCTGCTATAGAGGCAGTGTTGGCTTGTAACAGCCCAGGAGAATGGGCTGGAGAATGCCTGTGGTCCCAGACTACCTCCCTTCCCAGGAGTAGAGAGCGTCACTTTGCCCCCAGGAGCAGCTGGCAGTTTCGAAAGGCAGACCTTGTGGTGAGCAGACTAATGCATAACCGCCAGGCCACCATGCCCCAGCCCTCCCACCCAGCCCACTGCTCACCGAGCCAGCTGGCCTGTTCTGTCCCTGCGCTTCCACTCAGGTTCCTGCCCAGAACTTGCTGCCTGGATCCTTGGCCTGGCCTTCTGCCAGATAGAGATGCACTGTTCTCATCTCTCAGCCCAGAATTCTGGGTGTTCCATGATCCATGGACCAAAGGCAGAGTCCCCTTGCAGCCTGGCCATCATTACTTGGCCCCATCCCAGCTGCCCAGTGTCTCTTGTCACCTGTAAGGGTTCGCCACCCCCCCTCAAGTGAGACCATGACTCCGAGCACCACCCCATTCCCACGGCCCACTCTGTACATCTGACATCACCCTACCACCCCCGACCAGCATTACCAGCGTCCCCACCCCAACCCACAGATGGCCCGATTCCCACAGCAGGGGCAGCCTTTGTCCTCGGTGCCCTAGGCCTCCTCTGCATCAAGACCCATAGGCCCTGCTGGCTGGTGGTTTCCCTTCAGTTGGCCATCGCCGCCATTGAGAATGTCAACCATGACTCATGGCAGGCAGCCACGTGGGTCACAGTCAAGCAGTGCTCCACAGGGTGCTCCACAGCTGCTCTTTCAGGAGGCCGTCCAGCCTGTCCTCAAAGGGGCCTCTGAGGGGCCCAAACGTCCACCCTTGGGGTTCGTGGTTGAACGCATGAACACCGTGGCACCCAACGGGCCTTAAGAAATAGGTGCTTGAGAAAGACCCGCGTTGCATGAACAGATGGGGGAAGCGTCTAGTGAGAAGGTGAATGTACGGGTCCTGGATGATTCTAGAAAGCAGTTAGCCACATAATTCTATTTGGGAATGCATCATCTGTGTTCTTCTGTTGACCACCCATCCCCGGGGGAGGGAGGTCAGGCTGTGATGGCAAGAACATTAATCATGATGATCACGATGTATCAGGATGGACTAAATCCTGTTGCTATAACAAAACCTCCAAATCTCTGGGGCCTCAAACAAGATATTGCTTCTGGTTCACTCTTTCCGTCCACGAATGGAGGAAAGGGGGCCCCTACCTTCTGGCAAAGGGAGAAGGTTTGGGGATCTCACCACAAAACTAAAGGCTGGGCCTACTTGTCCTTCATTGGCCAGAACCGGTCACGTGGTCCCACCCATCCACCAGACATTCTGCATGGGCAAGTGAGTGGGGGGTGGGGGTGGGAGGACTGGATATTTTGCCAATGGCTCTGGGACACCTCCCATAACATCAATGAAAAATGCAAATAACAGGGGTCAGGTGCTGAGTGCCCAGATTCTGGCCTAACAACTTGATACTGGTGTTTTACTCAACATGGTAGAGATGGGTTACTGAGGCCAGGATGATGGGTCCCTGCTTTCTAGATGAAGCAGAGGGACCCACCAAGGTAACACAGCTGAGTGATTCGAGCCCAGGCCCATTGACCCAGGCTCTCTGCCATAGCTGGCTGGCAGTCAAGGCCTGCCCTGAGTGGACAAGGAGGGGCCAACATGACCACCCCCACAGAACAGCCTCCGGGCACTGCCACATCCTCGTCCCAGGATGATGACCTCCCAAACCTTGGGGCTGGGGAGGTGATTGGGCCAGGGCCACATTTTACCATGGGGCAAGCAAGGCCCTGAGGCTGCCGTGACAGGGCCAAGATCCTATGGAGACACTGAGGGAGTCTAAGACTTTATTTCCCTCCCCAGCCGCTGTACCAGTCCTCTGGGGCATCCTCAGGTCAGGAGCCTGGTGTTGCAAACACTGCATGGTCCCAGCAGGCTGGAAGGCAACCCAACTGTCCATGTAGATGGGTCCCTGGCTCTGGCAAATTCAGCCTGTGACCCTGACCACCTGGGCCATCCTCTGAGAAGATTGGGGGCTAGCGTCTACCCTGGAACTTCTAAAAACAAGGCCAACGGGTTGCCCGGGAGGTGGGGGGGGGGGTCTCCATGAGAAGGGGGATGAGCAAAGACAAGACTGTCAGTACCGTTTGAACATAGACCTACCTGGAGTCTGATCCTAGGCCTTTCCTGTGACCTTAACCCAGGGCTTCTCCACCTTCCTCCCAGCGTGACCTTTTCATACAGAGCCTCATGTGGTGGGGACCTCCAACCATAACATTATTTTCGGGGGGGGGGGCATCACTGCCCTCTGGTGGTGGGAGTAGGAGGCCCAGCCTTTGCTCCTGTGGAGCTGCTGCTGGAATTGAACCTCCATCCCAGTGGGCCGCAGTCCCGTGCACAACCCCTACGCCACCGGAGCTCAGCCCATAACATTTTTTTCGTTGCTACTTCATCACTGACATTTTGCTACTGTTAGGAATCGGGCAACCTCTGTGAAAGGGTCGTTCCACCCCCAAAGGGGTGGCAACCCACAGGGACCAACTCCGTAGCAGTGAGCTTTGTTTTGTCTTTTAATTGACACAGAGTAGTGCCGAATAAATGCCGTGGCCATTCCGGTCATTCCTGCCATTTTACTGACCTCACTCCTTTTCCCAGGGCACCCCGCCTCCCACCTGTGCCCCAGACCAGGCTCTGACATTGTTGTCAGAGACAGCCATGCCTTCATCCTTTTAAAGTCTTGGGGAAAGTGCCACGGCCCACAGGGTGGTCAGAAAGTAGCCCATGGCCCAGGCAGTGACCCTGTCAGCCCTTGGGGGAGAGGTGACACCGGACCCCTCCCAACCTCCTCTGAGCCCACTCTCTGCCTGGAAGCCTTGCTTCCCAAGTCCCATCTGAACCACCCTGACTAACTGCTGGGGGTAAAGAGGGAGGGAGTCAGGAGACCTTTCCTCCTGGAGCACCAGGAGTCACTCAGTCCCCAGTCAGCTGGGACCGAACATTTAGTGCGCGCCCACTACACACAAGGGGGACCCTGGTGGCACTGCAGTCACATGTTGGGCTTCAAATCACAAGGCCAGGAGTTCGAAACCACCAGAAGCTTCCACAGGAGGAAGATGAGGGTTCCTGTTCTGGCAAAGAGTGACTGACTGTCTCGGCAGCCCCCAGGGGCAGCAATGCCCTGTCCCACAGCTTGCTGAGAGTCTGACTAGTCTCCATGGTGATGGGCTGGTTGGGTTGACTACAGGCAAAGCGGCAAGTTGGCCCCCATGAGGGAGATGGCATTGAGAAGGCTTGGCCCTTTTCTGAGTGCCCACTGCAAGACACTCAGTCATCAACCAGGTTCCGAAGTAGCCCAGACTGGATCCTAGCTAGCCCTGCCAGTGCCTGCCTGATCGTGCTTTGGGCACGCCGCCACTGCCCCTTAGCCTCAGTCTCTCCGGCACACGAGGGAGGCAGTACAGAATGCACCCCCTCGGGGACCAAGCACACCGAGCTTGACACACAGGTGTGCGGCACCCAGAGGGGTCTCCCTCCTAGCCTTGACCACAGCGAGGGCAGAGCCCCCCAGCATGGCAGGAGAGACCTCTCCCTCCAGACTTCCCTCACCTCATTAGTCGGGGGGGGGGGGGGGGGAACGGTCTGCCTGGCTGTGATGCCACCTGACGCCCCTGGCAGTCTGCCCGGTCACCTCCATTTTGTCTGCAAGGACATCTGGGAGGGCGGGGGAGGTGTGCCGAGTTCTGGCTGCAGGCCAGGCATGCTGGGACCCCGGCAACAGAGGAGGCCCACCCTGCAGGCCTCCTGCTTCCGAGTTCACCAGGGACATCTCTCAGCTCTCGGGGCCCAGGAGGCCCACAGTACGCACCTGCAACTTGGGTGAGGGCCTGATCCCAGGCAGGAGGGATGGAGGGGGCAGTGATCAGGCTTGCGGGCCACCAAAGCAGCCCTGCCCCGGCGGGAGGGACTCACTGCAGGCTGTCGAGAGCGGGGAAGCCTGGGCCCACCTGTCCAGCTCAGACGTCGTCGTTACCCTCCAGGAAACACAGCATGCCGGGGCTGTCCCTCCCCACCCCCTACCCCCTGTCTCAGGCTTCGCCCTGAGGTTCTTGCCACAGAACACCCATTCCCAGTCCCTCCCAACCTTCTTTCGTAGTCTGTCCTCTCTGCTTCCTCAAACACTGCTGGACTACGGCACATTGTCCATTGCCAAGTCACCCCCCTCCCCTACTGGAGTCTTTGGAGGGCGGGTCCCTAGGCAGCTTGTCCCTGGGGTCCCCCAGCTCTGCCCTCTGGGTGGGGGTCTACTTTCCACTCCAGCTCCATGACAGCACAGAGGAAGGGCATCAGTGCAGGCCGCGGGGAGGGGGTGACCTGAGGAAGGGCAGAAAAGAGTGTCACAAATCCATGCCCCCGGGGTCTCTGGCAGGGCAGAAGACTGCCCAACACTCCCCTCCAGGTCCCCTCCCCCAGGTTATTTCCAAGGACCAGTGGGGAGTGGTGGAGGCAGGTAACGGGGCTTAAGGCACTCGGGCCCTGGTGGGGTCTTGGAGAGCAGGCACGCCCAGAAACCCTCCACCCTGGGCTGCCCCCTGCTCGCAGAGCCCGAGCCCACTCCTGTTCTTGGGGGTGCAGGCATAGGTCTCAGGGAAGCTGGGCAGAGAGCTGGGGGACGGGGACTTTGTTCCAGGGGGGACGACAGCAAGGGAGGGGCGTAGCAGAGAATGGGGGGGTGGCCTCCGAGAGCACATCTGGCCCTTCTTGTGAACGCACTGGGCCGCGCTAGTGCTGCGCCTGTGGCGGGACCCGGCTCGGTTTGCAGCGGCGGATCCCCACGGCCCTTACCTGCCCAGCCAAAGACGCGCCGGCACCGCCAAGTCGCGGCTGCCGGGGCACTTGGCACGGGCGCAGGGCCGCGGCAGGTCGGGTCCCCAGGCCGAACAGCACCGTGGGCCCGCCAGGCCGCCGACAGGTCCCGTCTCCGCCCAGGCTGGGCGATAAATTAATTGAATTACTCTGCCCCGCCAGCCTCTCCCCACCCGCTCGGGACTGTGCGGGGTGGGCCGCACGGTGCTGCTCCCAGGGCCCGGCCCCACCGGTCGCCCTCCCGGGCCGCTGGCGCCGGCTTCCAGGTGATTGCTGCCGTCGGAGTGGGCCCGCGGCCGGCCGGACGCTCCGCAGGTGCAATTAGAGAGGTGGCGCTCTGGCCATTAGGCATTCAGGCAGCTCATTAGCATAAGCAGGAGAAGCCCACGGATGGCAGCCTCCTCCCCAGAGGGTCAGCGAGTGAGCGTGAGCGCGCCAGGGCAAGGATCTGGAGGGGCCGGGGGCTGGGGTGGGGGGGGCCGGCCCAGGACCCCAAAGAGATCTTTGAAGGTGAAGGAGAGTGGGCGGGGCGGGGGGGGGGGGAGAAGGGCCTGCTGGTGCTGGGTGACTCACCCCAAGCCCACCCGTGGGGCCTGAAGCCTGGGTCTCAACCCGAGAGCAGCTTGGGAATTCCAGGCCTCTTGCAGGTGCTTACATGTTCCCACGTAAGCCCCCAGCAGCCGGGTCAGTGGGCACACACTACTGTGACGCCCAGCTGACAGACAAGGAAGGAGCTGGGAAGCCAGGTATGGATGACTCGGAGACAAACACCAGTGGATGCCGACTCCCAGCCCCTGTTTCTGCGGCTAAATCTGTAAGGTCAGAAGAGAAAGCCCCATCTTCCTCCTGCAGAGAGGCTCGTGGTTTCAAACTGCTGCCCCTGCAGTCAGACTGAGGTCGACTGAGGTGCCAAGGGAGAGAGAGCGTCCACCCCACCGCGCCAAGCTCACTGCCATGGGGTCCGTTCTGACTCACGGAGACCCTACAGGACAGGCTAAAACCACTCCAATGGGTTTCCAAGCCTATCCCCCGTGAAGCAGAAAACCTGGTCTTTCTACCGGGAGGTGGCCGGTGATCTTGAACTGCTGACTTGGTGTTTTCGTGGCTGTCCAGGTGAGCTGTTCGCCCTCCAGGGCCCCACAGCTTAGGAAGCTCTTCTCTCCTGCCCCACCTTTAGCCCTGCTGCCTGGCCAAAGAATGCCTCCCTTCATTTTGCAGATGAAGCAGCTAGGCTCAAAAGCCCGAAAGCCGGATCAGAGCTTGCCCCCTAGGCACACAGCTGGCCACCACATGACCAGGCCAGGACTTGGACCCACCACCCACTTCAGAGGCTGCATCGGCTACTTTCTGCCCCACCCACCCATGGAGAACTGGGGCGGGTCCTGGCCTCTATTCCCCGCAGGGGCCCCGTAGCTGAGAAGGCAGGCCCAAGTGGGCTGTGAGGGTGGGGGTGGGCGACAAAGGGCAGGGTAGAAGGTTGTTGGAGGATTCAGCCTTCCAGAAAACAGGCAAGGATAATACCCATGGGAAGGAAGTTGCGCATGGATTATGCAGTGGTGATGTTTTTGTTTTTAAACTTTTTTTGATGAGGTGTTTTGTTTTGTTCCCTGCCCCCTCCACAAGCATTTTGAAAGGTAACCCTTCACAATGGTTCTAGAAGAGGCAGGCTGCACCTCGGGTCCTAATGTGTAGCCCTAAAAACAAAACAAAACACAGAGTTGACTTCGACTCACAGAAATCCTGTAAGGCAGAATAAAAACTGCCCCTCTGGGTCTCTGAGGGTCTACATTTGTGTGTGTGTGTGGGGGGGGGGGGGGGGGCAATCACTGCCCTAGTGGGAGTAGGAAGTCCAGCCTTGCTCCTGGAGAACAACTGCTGGATTTGAACCGCCAACCCTGTGGGCTGCAGTCTGCACACAACCACTACGCCACCGGGGCTCAGCCCAAGAGTCTACATTTTTATGGAAGAAGAAAGCCTCATCTTTCCCCCCCGGAGGAGCAGCTGGTGATTTCAAAGGGCCAGCCTTGCTGTGAGCAGCCCATAATCCACGACACTGCCAGGCCCCCCTCAATGTGAAGCACAGTGCCGAGCAATTAAAGGGAAATCATCAGTGGAGTCAGTGAGCGCGCGGACACATGGATGCCCCTGGAGTCAGCAGGCGGGTGGGTCCCTGTTGGTGCAGTCAACGCGCTCCGCTGCTAACTGGGAGGTCTGGGGTTCGAGTCCACCAGAGGCATCTTGGTGATCTGCTTCCAATCAGTCAGCTGCTGAAAATCCAGCGCGGACAACCGTCCTCTGTCATGCACCGGGGACCCCGTGAGTTGGCGGTGGCACCATGGCAACCGGTGCACATGAAAGGGGAGGCAGAATAGGGACTGGTTCTGCACTGGCATCTTTTCCAGACTCCCAGCCTGGCAGGTGGCTGAGTGAGAGCAAAAGGGCTGAGGCTCCCAGCACCCCCTGGGGCACACCTCGGGTGTTCCAGAGTCCCAGTTGTTGCCAACAGATGTCTTGAGGGCCCCGGTGGGGAGGGTGAAGAGCTCTAGGAGAGAACACACCGGGCTGGCTGGATTCCACGCAGAGGGGCTGGGGCTGGAGGCGACCGTGAAAAGCCCAGAGAAGTTGGGCATTGGCCTAGGGCCACACAGCACACCTCGGGGACATCCTTCTCTCTACCAGAGGGGCCATGTGTGTCTTCGTGATAGCCACAAATACCTGCACATAAAAGGACCTTGTGACTAATGTATGGCTACAACATCCCTGAGGACAGGGCTTTTGTCAGTGGAGGTGCTGGCTCATGGCAGTCCCTGCCATTCCGTAGGCCTGCAGACAGGTCTGGAGGGAGAGAAATCTTAGCAGCACGGATTGTCACAGAGCCAAAGATGAGGGCCATTCTGATTCCCCCAACCCTCCAGTCCCCAGCCCCTCCCCCTGCCTGGCTTAGGGGCCTGAGGAGTGCATGTAGGGACAAGACTCAGTCTTCCCTGTCCAGGCAGACCTGCAGCTGCTTCCCCCACTCCCCTCCCCCCGCCCCACTTCCCTCAACTTCCCATGCCTGCTATCGTCCCTCTCCCACAGGCCCCTTTAGCAACCTCGTGAACTATGGGAAGGGAAGGGCTGTCACAGACTCAAGAGCCAACTGCCTCCCACTTTCTGGGCCACTGGGCCCCATCTAGACCAGGAGTACGGTCCAGGGAAGGAACCAAGACAATACCTCAAATTCAGGGTCCACTCTAGGGCAGGGATTCTCCCATCACCCACTGCTGTTCTTGCTGCCGACAAGCATGTTGGGGTGACCTGAGGAGAGGCCCCAGGTGAATCTCTGCCTGCTCAGAGCCTGCACCACCCCACCCAACCACAGACATGAGGAACTGCAGGGACTAGGGCGAGGGGCCCTGCCCCTTGTCAAACAGGAGAGGCCCAGGCTTGTCCCATATAACAAAGCAGCTCCAGGCCTGGGCAGGTTCTGGGTCCTGACCTGCTAACACCAGCCAGGGCTCTGCTGCCCAATCCTGGTCCTCAGGGTGGCACAGGGATATAGTTCCCACAGGTAACCTCTGTCCCACCCTCTGACCCGCTCAGAACAGAATGCAGAGCTGGTGAGGACTGTGGTGTCAGAGGCAAGTCCTGGAGTGGGTTCCTGGTCACTCACAGGCCCTGAGTCCTCTGTGAATTGTAAGCCTAGACTACCTGGTTCCCAAGTTCACTTTGGTCAGAGCCGCTGGGGAGGGAAGGCCCCATTCTGCTGAGAGAATTGGGTGATTGTCTTTTACCCCAACTCCCAGTTTCCCCTTAGCTCCACAGACCAATTTTCGCTGGAGCCTTAAGGCTCAGCCAGTCCAAGGTCACAGGGTGGAAGTTTGCCGGGCACTGCAGTCACACCAAAGCCTGGAGCCCAGGCAGGAAAGCAGAGAGCCGTCAACACAGCCCATAGCCACTGCCCCCTGCATGGGTAACAGGGGTGGAGACATTCCACGCCTTCACCCACCTACACGCACAGCCACCCACAGCCACGGACACAGACTATACAGTCACAGAAGATAGGTACCCTTTGCCTACAAAGCAATCAAGACACACTCAGACAAACTCACCGTGCCTACACACACACACACACACACACACACACACACAGTCACATACATACACATGGATCACCCAGAGACACACTCAAATAACATCTCACTCATACACACAAACACATGCACACCACACAGCAAAGATTCAACAGTGCACCAAAGGGAGGCCTGGAGACATGTATGTGAATGCGGCCAGCTTCACAAGAGCCATCACGCCCCAGCCCAGCTCACCCCCCCCCCCCCAAATACTGACACACAGCATACATGCCACGCAGGCCTTAAACCACTCATCTCCTGATGTGGGTAGGTGGTGACCAGCCCAAGTGAGCAAACCCAGATAAATCACGTTTAAGGCATCTACCTGGACCCCAAACCTGTCAGCCTCCTTGTGGCAGATAAAGTTAAGCAGAGCTTGAATATTTTATAAACGAATAAGCCTGTTAAGAGAATAAAATCCACATAGGCTGCAACTCGGATTTTTCTCCCTGCATCTTTTCATTTCTGAGAGCAAACAGCAGGGGTGGCAGGAGGCGTTGGCGGGCCCAGAGCCCCATCTAGTGCCCCTCTGCCAGGGGTGTGACTCCAGGGAAAGGGGCATTCTGTGTCTCTTGCCACTGAGTCCAGCTGCCGCTCAGAAACAGGGCCCTGCATTCTCTTGTCTCTCTGGCTCTCTCCACCCCCCCCCCCCCCAAACCTTGGATGCCTTTTAAATGTCAATCCAGCCCTGGCAACTAATTTTCCAAGGCCTGTTTCACGCAGGGCTTGGATGTGTTAGCATCAAACTGCTCAGGAATGGGGGTGGGGGTGGGGCGCCTGGCAGCAGCGGTGGGTGAGGGCAAAGTGGCTTGGTCCTGGTTTAAGGCACGGCCTCTCTGGCCCAGCTGCTGTTGGGGGTGTCAAGAGGGTTATGAGGGGCCTTTGAGTGTGGTCCCATAAGAGAGACCCTGGACAGGGCTGAGCTCTCAACCACGCAGAAACCTGGCATCCAAGGGGACCATCAGAGCTCTCCACTCGCAGGTCCTCAGAGGGGGGTGGGGTGCCCAGCAGAGTCTAGTAGCAGTGAGAAAAGGGTCCTTGGGGTTCATAGATGGGGCAATAATAAGCAAAATACTAAAGGACCACCCAGAAATCTAGCTCAGCTCTCAAGTTCCCTCAAAGACTTGCCTTCAATTCTTTCAAGGTGCCCAGACTCACAAAAATAGAGGTGATATAGAGTTGACTGAGAAAAGCCAAGTGTCCGGTGGTGTAGGTGCAGAAGGAACGGTGCTGTGAGCACACAAACCAGGAAGACGAGACAGAAGCCTCTGGTTAAGAGGGAAAAGAGGCAACTATGGCTACTTTCAGAGCCTGGAAAGATTAAAAAAATGTTCCCCTTTTCTGTCACATTTTCCAAGAGCCTGTAACAACTATCACTCCTTTTGTAGTGAGTACTATAAAAACACCAGTGCCTTATAAAACCAAGTATATCACATGACAACAAATGCATCAGTTTATACTTAATATACCAAATAGTATCTATCATATGCGTACAGGAAAAATGCTTGGAACAGGGAAGTTCTTTCTGAGAGCAAGCCTGAGTTCCTCCTGCTGTTATCAAAGCACATTCTCACCAGCCTTGGGTGTGTGAGCTGGGTGAGACACTAGAAAGGCAAGAGGCACAGTCTCCCTTCCAAGGCTCAAGGACGGGCATGAAATCTGGCTAACCTGCCCAGTCCAGGCAGGGAAGGGAGCTTGCTGAATTGGTATCTCTAGCCACTAAGGGAAAGGCCCTGGAATACCCAGTTGGGAGCTGGAGACAGGAGCAGGCTGGGCGGGGAAAGGGCAGCACTGGCAGGCCGACAAGGCTGAGTTGGCAACAAAATCTTGGAAGAGCCCAGCACAAACGGGGTGGCGGAGCTCAGGAGGCAGGAATGCTCTTCCCGGCCAGACAGTGCAGACGCTGCCAAGTAAGAGAGGCTCATGGTCCTGGGCTGGAGGAGGCAGGCAGGGGCACCGGGGCCCGGGCCTGGCTTGGCAGTGAGATGAAGGGCTCACCTCTTCTTCGGGACCTCGAGCAGGGACGCCTTGGGGACCTCAGGCGGCCTCTAGGGCCGGGAGAGCTGAGGCCCTGAGCACGGTTCAGGGACAGCATTGCCCCGGGGCCTTCTGGGAGGCCTCCATTTCCCCAGCAGCCCTGGTGGGAGCTAGCCCGCCCTTTATCCTGGGCCCGGGACACATCTTGTCTTAGGATCTGGGCGCTCCATGGACACAGCCAGTCCGGAGGCAGCGGGCACGGGTCCTTACTAAAAACCCTTTACACACAGCAGTGCCCAAGGCTTCAGTGCCTCTTCCTCCCCCAGGAACGCGCTCCCGGGGCGGGGCCACCTAGACCACGCCCACGGACCACGCCCATCACCTTCCCCGGCCTGCGCAGGGCACGCCGGGACGGGGCGCTACCATGGTGACGGGAGAGGCCCGCCCTGCCCCGGCCTCCGCGCAGCCCCCCGCGCCTTGTGGCTTCCAGGCCCCCCTAGACTTGGCGTGCCCAGCCGGAGAAGGGGGTGCGGTGGTGGGGCAGGCTGGACGCGCAGGCGGCGGCGGCCGGCCCTGCCGCCATCCCCGGGGGAGGACGGGGAGAGGGCAGGAAATGGCCCCGGAGGCAATGGCAGGGCTGCCGGCGCGGCTGCCCACCCGCAGGCGGCGCTGCCATTTGACCGCACTCGCCCGCTGGCCCCTGTGGGAGCGGCTCCTGGTCTCCCACGACCCCCCTCCCCCCCCCGCCCGCAGCCCCTCGGCCGGTGTCCTCGCGGCGACTCCGGGCCCGCGGGACGGGGCGGGCGGCTGGGCTCACGGAGTGACCCAGGGGACCGCGGCGCCGCCGCGAAGAGCCCCGCGTGGAGGGCCGGTCCCCGCGCCCCGGCGGCCTCCAGCTGGCCCAGCCGCCTCTCGGGGGCTCGGCCGCGGCCTCGCCTCCCCGCCCCCTCCTCCCCGCTGCAGGCCTGGCTCCCCTTCCGAGCCGCCAATCTGCAGCCACACAAAGCCCTGTTTGTTTGCGCTCCGCGCGGCTCCCCCCGGATCCGCCGTGCTCCTCTGCTACCTGCCGGCCTGCCTGGCTCTGCGGCCAGCTGCAGAGACGGAGGGGGCGGCCATGTCGGCTAGCCCTGCCCCAGGGCCACCCCGGCAGGCCTCGAGCCCCCCTCCCGGCGCAAGGGGCCCCCAGCCCCGGCGGCCGCCTCAACCATGGCTTTGGGGCCCCCTCAGTGTTGCCCAGAGTGTAGGTGCCAGCTGGGTGGAGCGGGAGAATCGACGGCGGCCCGCCCGGGGCTGGGGCTGGGGCAGGGGAGGGGGAGGGGAGCCGAGAGGCCCAGCCCGCCTCCCCTCTCCTTTTGTTCACAAGGCTTGTTTTGTTTGTCAATCAGCCTTTCCCTGCAATCCCTGGGCTGCCGGGAGATAAGGAGATGAATGGGGCCGCCGAGAGGACTCAGGATGGTGGGGGGGGGGGGGGGGGGGGGGGGGGGGGGGGGGGGGGGGGGGGGGGGGGGG